>CP092881.1:46131314-46258051 GCA_030710605.1 Cordylochernes scorpioides | reverse complement strand
GAGCCCTGTTCCCCAAGTCCAAGCTGCAAGCCGAGACGACTCTATAAGCCCCGCGAGCAGCTCAACGGTAGGAAAACCTGAAACTTATTTTCGTTGAACAGCTTATAATATGGACTGAATTGTCATTAAATGTGAATTTGCCCTTTTTAATAGACACGGGAGCATCTATAAACCTACTTAACTTAGATATTTTAAGAACCATAGAAAATAGGTTACCATATAAAATTATTATCCATCAGTACAGTTTAACTATAAACGCAATAGCCCACAATGTAAATACCCTTGGATATATATTTTTAAAACCTAAAATAGGTAACCTCACCCAAAAACTAAAATATTTTATAGTAGAAGCTTCACTACCTTTTGGTATTTTATCTATTAATACCCTTAAAATATTTAAATTAATTATAGATTTTAATAATCTCCAAATTTATCAAAATAATGATGCTCTCCCAACGAATGTCTATAAGTTCACCAAGTGCATACAGGATTTATGTCCCACTCAACCGAGGGAAACGGATATTTTTACCTCCTTCCCCTCGAACCAGTCCTGTTTACACGTGGCGGACCCTACCCCAATTATGTTCCCCCACTATTGTTTCACCCACTATATCTCCTACCCATGATATTGAGATTTCTATACCTTCTAATGCGACACCTCAGTTAGAACATTGTCCACACGAACACCACCGAATTCTATATGAATTCTCGCATGTGTTCTCTACTAATAAATACAATGTGCCCAAATTGAACATACCACCGGTAAAAATCAATACCACCACAGATAAAATAATAGCATTACGCCCATATAGAGTGCCACTACACGACCAACAAGAAATACAAACCCAAATAGAGCAAATGCTCCAACATGGAATTATTGCCCCATCATTTTCACCTTATGCCAGTCCAATAACTCTTGTTACAAAACGTGACAAAACGAAACGTTTCTGTATTGATTACAGAAAACTTAATGAAATCATCGCTCCAGACGTACATCCTTTACCTTTAATAGAAACCATTCTTGACAAATTGTCGAAAGCCAAATACTACTCTTCTGTAGATATAGCATCCGCATATTGGCAAGTGGAAGTAGCACCTAACTCACGTAATCTACTAGCTTTCGTGACGTTAGATAGTCAGTACGAATTTTGTAGACTTCCTTACGGATTTAAAAATTCGCCACAGATATATCATCGTGCCATAAACCAGGTCATGCAAAAATATAAACTAAATTTTGTTACCCATTACTTCGACGATTTCATTATTTTTTCTGACACCTTTAGAGGATCATCTACAACACCTACAACAATTTCTAACGGTGTGTCAACACGAAAACATCAAACTCAATTATAACAAATGTTCGTTTTTTAAAACAAATATAGATTTCTTAGGATACACTGTTACCGCAGGTACTTATGCACCACAGACGCGCAACCTTGATACCATAAGTGCCATCAAACCACCTACCAATCAAAAGACATTACAATCATTTTTAGGAGCAGTGAACGTGTATAATAAGTTTATACCAGATTATGCCCGCTTACGTGCACCTTTAAATAAACTACTTTAAAAAGATGTGAAATGGAATTGGGACCCAGATTGTCAACAAGCTTTCACCACTCTCAAAGAGAGTTTAACCAGTAAACCAGTGCTACACTTGTATCAAGTCGGTTTACCATGCCGCCTTTATTGACACGCATCCACCCAAGGGATCGCAGGCATACTCAAACAGGTACATCCAGACGGACAAGTACATCCTGTACAGTATTTCAGCCGCGCCCTTAGAGCACATGAGAGAAACTACACCGTTTCCGAACTCGAGTGCCTCGCCATCGTCGAAAGTGTAGACAAATTCCGAATATACCTCACCGGTATAAAATTCACCATATACACAGATCACCAAGCTTCACAATGGCTTAAAACTATAAAAAAAATCCGTCAGGACGACTCTTTAGATGGAGCCTGAGACAATCTACCTATAATTACGAAATCCACTACCTCAAAGGCAGCCAACAGTACGAAGCAGATTTGTTATCACGAAACCCCTTTGTAGGATTTGTCAGTGCTGATATTATCAAACAAAATCAACCAACAGTATCCCCCTTCAACATTGATACAAACGTCTTACATACCATTACCCGAAAAGGTGTAATTAAAATAATAATTCCCGAAACCCTGCAACATACTCTAATGAATAAAGTTCACCAAGAATATAACCACCCAGGCATCTCTCAGATGACCCGCATAATTACTGCCCAGTACTACTGGAAAGGTATCTCTAAATCTATAGAAAAATTTGTCAAGTCGTGTCACACCTGCCAAATCATTAAAAGGCCCAAAGGTAAACCCTATGGTGCCCTTGGACAAATTCCACCACCTCAACAACCATTCGACTTAATCTCTATAGATACCATAGCTGGATTTTCGAAATATGGACACTCCAAGACATATCTACACGTAATAGTGGATCATTTAACGCGATATGCTTGGACCTTTCCATCGAAGTCCACCAGTACCCTAACGTACATTCAAACCCTCAAAACGGTACTACAGCAAGGATCTCCAAAACGTCTGTTATCTGACAGAGCGCCCGCTTTTACCTCAGAAAAATTCCGTAAATTTCTAATAACGCATGGTATACAACCTCTACTAACTACCAGCAATAACCCACAAGCAAACGATTTAATAGAACGCTTAAATGCGACCATTACAGGCAATCTCAGACTAGCTTATCTTGAAAATCCGAAAGCTTCCTGGACTCAACTAGTTAAGCGCGTCACTCGGACGTACAATAACGCGCCCCATTCTGTCACAAGTTTTCCACCTACCTATTTAATGTTCAATGTTATCCCCCCAGATCTAAGAACTCATCTTAACCCATACCCCGAAATAAATATAGCTCGAGAGATAGCAAACTCTCGTACTCAAAATAAGCATAAAAAAGATAAAGAAACATTTGATAAGCAGCACAGAACACCACATTTCGAAGTGAATGATCTTGTTTTGGTAAAAAATTACAGACATCCAGACACAGGTAAATTAGCACCATATTTTACTGGACCATACAAAATAATTGAAATAATATCACCCAATGTCGTTCGAATAGATCGCCCCAATCAGCCTCTCAATAGAGACAGTGAGACCATACATGTCAATAAATTAAAATATTACAAAGAGAATGTTCTGTACATAACACCTCCACAACCCCGATTTGCTCAGAACCCACAGCGATTGTCTCAAGATGTATATTTCAGTGAATTCAATCATTTGACTCCAGATATCTTCGAGACGCAACTAGTACGAATTATACCGCCTACAAGCTCACAGCCCTTTTTGCATTTAAATCCCGGTATTTTCAAATAGGCAAGAAATATGCCAAACTCAACAAAAGAAGAGAGAGAGAGAAAGTCAGTTTCGAGTAAATCTCAACCATCCCACATGTGTGACCACCCCAAAAATAGAATTTCCGTGAAAAAAAAAAAGGGAAGTGAACGCCCTTCATGACGTCACTCCCTTGGTCACTACTATCTTTTGAGTATATCTTTGGACATGCCCTCTCTTCCCCCTCAAGGCAGATCTTCTTGACCGCTAGCTTCATGACGCCATTTTGAACACATGTATCACACTACTCATTTAGATTTCCTCGAGAATCTCACACATCTCACCAACGCCTTAAACACAACTTACATTAAACATTTTACATGTTAATTGATATCACCAATTAAAACAACTTAGTTAAGTCTAATATAGACTTTTTAACGCGAAAGAGAAATCATTCTCTACATACCAGCATTGAGGACAAACGAAAAGATCATTTCACATATTCCCAGTTTCAGAGTCATAGAAACACCGATGTTACCAAAGGGATATAATCTAGTCAAACACCACAACTGTAACTTTTCGTCAAAAGAGACAATTTTTGTTCAATTTTACACTACTTAAAATTTATCCAATCATTAATAACCTTCAATTATATTATAAATTTTGTATAAAATCTTGAATAATTATTTTTATTTTTACCTTTCAATTATATAATCAAATTTTTAATCCAACCTAAAAAAAACAATAATAATAATAAAATAAAAAACTTTAATCAAATTTACTTTTATTTTTCATGATATTATTTTAGTATCGTAAAACATCTAATTGTTTCAAAAATTATTTTTATTTTATTATTTATTATATATTTTATATATTACAGGTTTAGTTTTGGCCAATTACACTTTTTGTACCCGCAATCATATTTCTATATTTCTATTCACTATATTTTATTTGTTTAAATACCTTTATTATCTGACAAAGTTTATCATCCACTATCGGGCATCTACAACAATCGTTTTCAACAATCATATTCTTTAACCAATTCCCTATATTTTTCATCACTATCTTTTCAGTCATTGCGTCACATCAACGTAGGAAAACGACAGCACTGCTTGACAATTTATTTATTTTTTTGATTTCGTAATTCAACAAACTCTTTGAACGCAGTTCCCCAGACTTACAAATCCAAACTTCTGGTCTGAACAAGCTTCAAGAGTTTATTTCATTTCATCCGCAGAGCAAATCACCAACGCATTCACAAAGCGTTCACCTTTTTCAACTTTCAACTTTTTTTTCCCAGCTCTAGCGGACCACATTCAACCTTTGATTTCGAGTCAAGTTAGATCACCTACTGTCGCTACAATTCTACTTATCGCATGGCTCTATTTCACTCCTTTCTCAATCATATTAATAAGCAACTTTTCTTCAACAACTTTTAACCCAATAATCCTAAAATTGTGACAAACCACTGTAACCCTTATATAGGATCGCAAGTGAAACATTGCCAAGGAAGACAGCTCAAGTCTATATCCTCGCTTTGCACCTGGACCTGAGTATTTGGTTTACATGTGCACTTCTAACAATTGCATATTCTTCAACTACTAACCCTGTCCAACGCCCACCAATATTCTCTTAGAATGTGAATTTTTATGTCATCATTTTATTTTAATCATCTTTTTTGTTAATCAAACAAAATGTCATTTTTATTTCACTTTTATATATCCAACAAATATCATCTTGTTATAGCCCTTTTTAACCCTCACAGTTTAAATTAATTAAAAGAAATTTTAATTACTTACCTGTGTTAGAGAGGCTTTACCCGCCTAAACCCGGATAAACGCTTTCACTCCCGGGGCTCATCTATGGTAATTTAAACCAACAACCCTATATTGTATAATTACGTATAACAAGATTGTCATTATGTATATAGAAACACATCTATAAATAATTATGCGCATGATTAATCTGTGTCATTGCATCGCCATATGTAATGTAATTTGTACAAAGTGGATAAATAAATAAACTCTGTAATTGATTAAGAGTTGAGCTAAAGCAGAGATCGAGCATATAGTATTGCCAAAACAGCAAAGTCTAAAGATGGAAGTCATAAATCAGGTAGATTTACAATTCCCACGACAAGGCCACCCACACTGTCACATGTGGTGGAATGCAGAGACCCCTCTCACACCTGGGCAGGTAAGGGCCCCCTTTCTCAGAAACGCCCCTGTCACATAAGGTCCCCCGTCTTTAACCTATAAATATATCACTTTACAGTCACTTGACAGTAGAGTTCAGTTTTAGTTCACCCTTAGTGCAAGCCCGTGTCGGTCGTATGTCATGTCGATCTCATCCATCATGTAGACGAGTAAGAACACTTCTAGCTCCATCTTGCGCTCCTAGCTCAGCTTTTATCTGTTAACGGAACTTTCTTAGTGCAACTGTGTCTTCGTTTTTTGTGTATGGATATCCCCAAGCTTTTCCACTCTGCCTCGACCATGACTGCCTGTATTTTGTGAGAACTTTTAAAGGTCTTCCAAGGTGCAGAGAGGTACTGGAAAACTCTACACAAGGCTTACCAGAACTTCAACTTATTATAGTAGTCGACATCAAACTCAACAAATCATTACAGTGAGTCGACAAGATCATCTTATTACATATATATATTTAAACTCTTTGTGAATGATATTAATCGATCGTTATCAAATTTTAACGCCCCCGGAACCTGGGTTAATTAAAACTGTATTGTGAAATTTCGCGCGTAGGTAGCTGAGGTTTTGGTTTAGCATTTAGGCCAAAAGTGCAAAAATTGCATTTCGAATAACTTTTTTTCCTTTTTAAAAGGTAAGATTTTATTTAGTTATTTAGTAATATTAGTTATTTAGTAATATTTTTCAAATTAAATAAATTGGATATATTATTTATTTCGCAGCTTATTCATATCTTTTTGTGACGATGCAATTTTTGCTTTGTTTAATTTTAATTAGTGTAAATATAACGATCTACATTTTTTAAGATGAGGTTTACTATTTGATTCTCATAAGGAATATTCATATTTTAAGACAAATTGAGATTTAGAAAAGTATTATTTTTTTCTTCTTATATTTAGAGTAAGTATAAATTTTATTGAAGTTGTAAAAAGTATATTTATTGAAAAAAGGTATGTTTTTTCTCTATAATTTGCTACATATATTTTACTATATGTTTGTTCCATGTAATATGTTTATGCTCTAATAGCGTTTATATTGTAAGCAGCAGCTATGCATTTTCAGTAACTGCTTTTTCTTAAGGGTAGGCTCAAATTTTTTTGCTGTCATTTGTGTAGGTGGGGTTTATATTTATCTGCTTCACAATATATAACTGCTCATATATCTATATGGTACAACCATATTTTTGAATATATGTATTCATAGAGATGAAAATATACTCATATTTAAATAAAGAAATATACAATCAGCAATCTGACCAATGAGGGAGCCAGAATATGTTCTACTTGTATTTATTGTGCCGATTTTTTTCAGCACATTATACTTTTTTTTTTTTAAATCTTCTTCCATTTGATTTTTTTAGTCAGTCAAAAAAAAATTGGAACACCATTTCGCTCCCATTTAATTTAATAAACGCTTCATGTATGATTTTTAGAATTGCATTATTTTTAAGCATATTATTTTAGAAAATTTATGTTAGCAAGACATGGGATGTTATTAAGTTAATGTACTATTAAAAAAAATTACCAACCCATGAAGCGTTACTCCAGTCTTTTACCGCTGGGGAAAGCACTGTTAGAGCTAATAAATTATTACGATTGGTGCTTACTTTTACATGTTTGTTTTTAGACTAAATTTATTCAAATCAAGATAGCTTTTTTTCATGCTTTTAAAAATTAAGATTATATTTTTAACGTTTCATAATACTTTTCAAATTAGTCTTTGGAAATAATATTGATTTTTTTCCATCCTGCAGGTTAACATTACACTGCGACATGCTATCATAACTCTGGCTTTTGGAATTGATATTTATGTATCATGAAAGTACTGTTTACTACCTTAAGCTCTGGAGAGATTATAATGTATCTACATATCCATCATGTGGAAATCACACCATAGTAAAAAAGAACGTATGTAGCTGGTAGCAAAATTTGTGCCCTGTGTGAAGCTAGCGTTCAAAATTCAAATTTTTAAAAAGATATTTCAATTGTTGGTCTTATTTTAACATGTATATTACATTTATAAAAGTTGCTTAACTATTTAGAGATGTAAGTGCTGGATTAGGTGCCCTTAAAAATGTTTAATCTGACTGTTTCTTCTTGAACAGCCGAGAGTGAAGTGGAGAAAGTAAAATTTTCAGGTTGCAAGGACCATTTTCCTTAATTCACACTAATCATTAGATTTTTTTAAATTGTATAGATACCAAATCCCAGTTTGGTTAATTGCACTCACTGGAGGGGTTGGACATTTTCAAGAATCAGGGGCCATAAGGGATTTTTTTTAAAGAAAAAAGTGCCCAAAGCTGGATTCGATGATCCCGGGTCGTGGTTTTTTTAAAAATCAACAGTTTAGACCACTCCTCCAAAACAGCATTAGATGTGTTTGTGAAATTGATCTTATATTTCAGATTCTTTATACCAGCATTTTCAATTTTGCTATTTGCAGTTTATCTCCATTGTGCTGAAAGAAAAAAAATTCATTACTATAAATTTTAAACAGTTGGGGGGCTCTATTCATTCATGAGTAAACCCCACTCGAACAATACCCGGGCGAAGCCGGGTCCAGTCGGCTAGTTATTTTATATATTTATATCTATTTTTCATATATTTATCAATTTATTTTCATATTCATTCATATTTATATTTATTCTGTATTTACCCTTATTAATCCTATATGGACATTGTAATAAATCAGTTTCAATCTCAATCTCTCTCTCTCTCGGCCGTGCGGCCACGCGGCGCGCGAGCTCCGCGTTTATTGAGGCTTAGGTGGAGTCCATGGAGATACTAACCCCTTTGGGGTATTGGCTGAAAGCCAAGAGAATGGGCTGCAAGCCTATATGAACCTCACAGAAAACCCTCAAGACTCCGCCGAAATATCGGCAAAATATTCAGAAATGTCTGAAAGCCATTCTGATTCAAACAATCGTAATGATGCTAATTCTGAGCCGGCGGCGGACGGCGGACATGCAAATTCTCGCCGCAATTGGGCTGATTGCCCGGAACTGGCGGACCAGCTTCCCGATGGCGAAGATGGAATCTTCACCACAGTGGGAGGATCAAAGAAAAGGCCACATGACACCGACCACGCCAACTCGGGGGTGAAAAAAGGCTGCGTCCAAGCACCAAGAATCACTATAAAGAACAGCAGGCCACGAACCACGCAAAGGCCCAGCAAAGTGCACGAATGCCAGACCACCAGGCAGAAGCAGGCAACCTTCCGAGCAAGGTCGGCAGCGGGGCAGGCGGACCAATGTGTCTACCTGGAGTTCTGCCCAGACTTCACCCAGGAACAGTATTTCCGGGCGCTGGAAGCCAAGCTGGGCAAGGGCACCGTCTACCAGCTGACGAAGATGGAGGGGCAAATCCTGGTCGGCCTCTCCAGTGCCCAGCAAGCCGACAAGCTCGTGGAGGATGGGCTGGAGATTGAGAACGCCCTCCTGAGAGTAACACCACTGAAGAAGCGGGCAGAACGGATAGTGATCGGGAACGTTCCGTTCTTCGTTGAAAACCTGGACCTCGTGGCAGCCCTGCGGCCCTACGGACAGATAAATCCATCGTCCAGAAAATGATGGAGCTGGGCGAGTCATACTGGGCTGACGCACGGCGTGAGGCCTTCATCACTCTAGGAGACGGTGTGAAGCTCTCACACATCCCAGCCCGTCTCGAAATCAAATCCAAAGGAGTGCCTAGCCACGTGTACGTCACGTATGGTATCAAGTGCTCCTTATGCTATAAGCACGGGCACAAACGTGCCAACTGCCCCCGGAAGACTGGCGTCCAGGAAGCTAACCTGCTTCTACACCTGGATTCCCCCGCTGGTCCAAATAACGCCGGAGGAATACAGCCCTCCTCCTCGAACGCCATGCCTGCTCCAGTACCAAGGCCAGCCGCAGGTTCAACATCGACACCTGCTCCAATCCCAGATGCATCATCAGCACCACCCGCAGCACCAACAACTCCAGCTGCATCACCAGCCCTACCTGCAGCTCCTGCGCCTGCTCCAGAGACCCTACCTACTGCTTCTGTGAATCCAGTCCCTCCTACATCAAAGCAGTCCCGTGGTGGCGCTCGGAAGACGCAGAAGAAGTCCAACTTGCCCCGGACGCAGCTCAACGAACTCCTTGAGCGTATTCCCAGCAACATCTTGGACAAGTCTGGGCTCGAAGGGCTTGAAAGAGAATAAATATTGGACGTGCTAGTCTCAGTCCCCGGTCTGAAGAGCCTGAAAAACAAGATCGGGAGCGAGCAGATAACCGCCCTCAACAATACTGCCCAGGAGCTGACCGACGCCCTGCCCGACTCCAACTGCGCTCTCTACAAGCGCCTATCGGACGTTCGTGCCCAGACGAGGAGCGCCCAATGAGCTTCCGTCTGGCATCCATCAACGCCCGCGGGCTCGCCGCTCGCGAAAGGAGCATTGAGCTCTGCCACTTCCTGCGTCAACCTCGCGTAGACTTCGCCTTCATCCAGGAGACCAACACCTCGTCGCTGGACGCCATACAACATCTGTGTCTGGGCTACGGCGCCGTCATCGTGCCCCCCGCAGCCCTCAGAGGTTCGGGCCTCGCCTGCCTCTTCGCCCCGGGGGTTGCTGTCCTGCGGCAGCGCGTCCTGTGGCAAGGCAATATCTCCATCGTCTCCATCGACGTCCGCGGCCAGGAAGTGCAAGTCATCAACTGTCACCTAACACACATTCCTCGCGAGCGGCTTGGGCAACTGGAGTCTATCAAGGCAGCCGCGATCCAGGAGGACGCCTGGGTGGTGAGCGACCTCAACATCGAGGACCAGAGCACGAGCGACACGGCATCCGGCTCAGTGGAGGCCCTCACGGAGCTTATGAAACAGACAGCCCTCGTTGATGTAGCCACCCTCTTTGACGCTTTACACCTTCCAACCAGAGTGGCCAGCTGCAGGCGTCGAGTTGACACCGCTCGCTTGGACAGAATTCTCCTGCCATCGAGACTCCTGGAGAGAGCGACACTGTACAAAACCATCTATTACAGACTCTCTGACCATCGAGCTGTCCTCGTCCAGCTGGGTCCGCCTCCTTTCCCTCGCCAGCCCTGCGTGGCCGCTATGCTTCGCTTGGTGCTGGTGGATGAATATCTGCTGGCAACAATAGAGAGAACATCTGAATTTATTGCGGACATGCCCAGCGAAGTTCTGTGGATAAGATGGTCGAAGATCAAGGCCGAACTCCTGGCAGAGGTGAGATCACTCCATGTCTCAAGCGTCGCCGACGGACGGCCACATCTCGCGCGCCGGGCGATTTCTGCAGGCCAGGCTGCAGGCAGCATCGTCAGCCGCAGATTACCCATCGCTGCCCGACCTTGTGCGTTCGCTTCGCGTCCGAAGGCCCGCCTGTACGAAAATCCGGGATGAGGATGGCAGCATCATCGAGGGCGGGGAGCTACGACGACGAGCATACTCCATCTACCAGCGCCGTTTTGCCCGTGAATCCAGCAACCCCTTCGCCGCCGCTGAGTTCATCCGGGGGACGACCACCCCCCTCACCCTGGAAGAGAATGATTCACTAATCCGCCCTGTTATCACCGGCGCAGAGATCGCGGCGGCCATCCGCCGACTACCGCTCGGAAGGGCTCCCGGGTGGGACGACTTGCCCTGCGAGTTTCTGATCGCCTACGAAGACTTCTTCGTCGAGGCTCTCAGGCGCGTCTTCGAGGCCTCCAAACTCCGCGGGGCTTCACCTTCATCAATCAGGCGCAGCACCATCTGCTTTGTCCTTAAGTCCAACGGCGGCCCTGAGCTCAGCGCCTACAGGCTACCGCGTCCTGGGCACATCCTCCTCCAGCGTCTGCGGCCCCATCTCCCCGTCTTGGTGCCTCGGTGCTAGACATACGCAGTCCCGGGAAGGTCTCCCAGTTGGAACGTGGCGAGAATAGCCAACGTGATCCACATGGCTACGAGGAATGGGTCGGAGCTGGCTGTAATCTCGACGGACCTAGAGTCGGCCTTCGACACCCTGGACCGAAGCTTTTTAGTGTCCCTGATGGTCTCCTTGCGGCTGCCACCAGCCTTCATCGAGTGGTTCCTCCTCCTGTATGCCTCCTGTATTCCATCTGCTGAACGGGGTGAGGCAGGGCTGCGCCGTCAGCGCCGCTTCGTTCAGCCTCGCCACTGGCCCTCTCTTGGTGCGCCTCGAGCGAGCGCTTGGCCCCGGAAACGTCCTCGCCTACGCCAACGACATCGTGCTGCTCATCAGGCGCGACGAGCTCTACCGACGTGGTGAGAAACATCTTCGAGGACTTCCGGCGCGCCTCCGGAATAGACGTCAACTTCGCGAAGAGCAGAGGCCTATGGTGCGGCGCCTGGCGAGCCCACACCGACGCGCAGCTTGGCATCTCACGGACATCGGCCGCCGCGATCTCTGCGCCGGTGATAACAGGGCGGATTAGTGAATCATTCTCTTCCAGGGTGAGGGGGGTGGTCGTCCCCCGGATGAACTCAGCGGCGGCGAAGGGGTTGCTGGATTCACGGGCAAAACGGCGCTGGTAGATGGAGTATGCTCGTCGTCGTAGCTCCCCGCCCTCGATGATGCTGCCATCCTCATCCTCAGCCCAGGAACAACATCTCCTCGCATTGCTCGAGGGTGCTATAACGAGGTGGGTCCCCTCCACCCGCGGCCTCTCCCTAGTCGGTCGAGCCAGAGCCGCCAACTCGCTGGTGCTATCCGCCGTGGGGCACCATCTACACGGCTACCTGCCCACAGACTCCACCATCGCCAAACTGCAAGCCCGACTGATGCGCTTTGTATGGGGACCACAGCGTACTGCCTGGCTGCCGGGCGGCGTCCTTGCAAGGCCAGTCTCCGTGGGCGGCCTCGGACTCCTGGACATAGGGACACAGCTTCGCCTGGCGTGCTTGAAGGGCGTACAAGCCGCGCTTACACGGAAGCCTCAACGCCTACTCTTGGCTCGCTGTGAGTGGGACGTGGCTGTCTCCTCCGACATCTGGAACTTGGCTTCCACCTCGGCGCCGCAGGCTCCTGCGGCTTTGGGAGGCCGTCTCGGAGATATTGGAGCTGAACCACCTAGTGCTGTCGCCACATCAGCTCCAGGAGCTCCATGTCATCGGGGACTGCAGGTTCCTTCGGCCTCTAGATCTCTTGGTCGCATCACGGTGGGCGGGGTTGCGCGTTGGTGACATCACCAGCTCTTCATCCCTCTCTCTGCGCACCACCCGCGCCACCCTAGCTGACGTCGCGGCACTCACCACTTTCTGCAGCCAGCTTGTAGAGCAGAACCGGAACCACACCCACCGTGTTGACAACATCGAGAATGCCATTGTGCTGCGCGGGACGGCCACTCCCCTCCAGCGCCTAACCACCCGCACTGCCCGACGCATGCTGGAGCGTCCACGCCTGACTGCACTTCCCATCACCCAGCTGCTGGGCCGGTGGCTCCCTCACGTCAGCATCCCCATCTCCATCAGCTGGTCTTCTCTCCGGCGAGGTGCTTACTCGGACCACAATGCCGATGTTGCTGTGCGGCTGGCCCTGCACGCACTTCCCCATCCAGCGCATCCGGCCTCAGCCCGGGAGTCCTGCATCGCCTGTGGGTCCGGAGACCTGTCACTGGCCACCGCTAGTGGTCATGTAGGCGGATCAGGCCTGTTATCGTGGAGGCCTTCACCATTATCCAGCGGCCCCCTGACCTGCAGAGCTGGATCTTCGGGCATGACCTGGAGGACAACGCCTTGGCCATCATGGCATCTGCCAAGACCCGCATCTACAAATACTTCCTGGTCCTGGAGGACACTCTCCTGGTCTGGAGGAGGACCCTATCGAGATAGTGGAGCCTTCCTCACTCATAAATCATTGTAAATATTCCCATTATTCTTCATTAATTTTGCAAAGCATAATTGACAAGAAGTCAATAAAAAGTTTTTCAATCTCTCTCTCTCTCTCGGCCGTGCGGCCACGCGGCGCGAGAGCTCCGCGTTCTTCGGGCATGGAGGGCGAGAGAATGGAAGTCAGCAATAGGTTTTCAGTATTGGCGGATAGCCAATATGACGGGGAACAGGATGGTACTATTCCTTTCGGTGTTACACCAACGAATGCCGAAATATCGGCGGAAAACAATTCAGTGAAGAATGTTTCAAATTCTGAAACTAATGAGAAGTATGCAAAATCGCCCGTGACAAGCGGCGGATATGCAAATTCGCCTCAAACAAGCCGAAATTAGGCCGACATCGTTGAAAACGAATCGGCTCACTTCGAGCAAAGTAAAAAGAGGAAACGTTCGCCTACTTCAGAAAGTGTACGCCAGCCTCAACCTGGTCCATCTCGCCAGACTGAAACCACCCGGGACAACACTGCGCCGCGCCAGCCATCGCGCCCCAGGAACATCATAGAACAAATAAAGGTCTCCAGACAAATGCTGGATCAATGCCGGAGCAAAGCAGCTGCCGGAACATTTGACCAGATGGTCTATCTGGAGTACTCCCCGGAGTTCACTCCGGTGGACTACATCAAGGCCCTGGGGAATAAACTGGGGAAAAGCTGCGTTGTACAGCTGGGAAAAGCATCTGGGCATGTTTTAGTTGGCCTCGAGAGAGGCCTGAAATGGCAGACACAATAATAGAGGACGGACTTATGGTCAAGGGAGCCCTCCTCAAAGCCCTTCCTTACCAAAAGAAGGCATAAAAAATAACAATCAGCGGGCTTCCATACGTCATTGAAGACGCTGACATCATCAGGACCCTGAGGCCCTACTGCCAGGTGGTCTCCATCGCCCCTGCCGTGAATTCTTCTGGCGGCTACACCTGGCTTGACCTCAAAAAGACGGCGTTCATCCTCATGAACAACGGGAAAAAAAATCACAGATCTTTCTAAGCAGATTGTTGTGACTGCCAAGGGCGGCTCTGCACTCGCCTACTTGGAGTATGCTTCCGATGCTCCAAGTACTACAGAATGGGCCAGAAGAGAATGAATTGCCCCCGGATCATCAGGGAGGCAAATACCATCCAACCCTCGAGCCAGAAGAGCAGTGTAAAACCGGCGCCTGCTTCTAACACCACTGCAGCTGCATCGCCACCTGCAGCATTAAACCACCCTGCGCCAGTGGCTGTCCCGGCACAGACATTTTCCACGCCACCTACTCAAGAGGCCAAAGCTCCCGAGACTGAGCCACCACCAGGACTCCGGAAACCTCCACCCAGACAGACCTCAACATCAGTAGAGGTAGCAAATCTAGCCATCGCAAGAGCAAGGATAGAGCTAGATCCTTGTCTCCAAAAGCTGGGTCAACGGCCCTATTGCAATTAACACTCTGCTCGAGCGCCTCCCAAGATCCCCCTTTGGAGAGATTACACTCCTAGGCTTGAAGTAAGAGGAAGTGAAAGAAGCCATCGTGCCCCTTCCTCACCTGAGGCTGCTAATGAATAAAATCAGCGCAGAACAGAAGCTGGCCCTGTTCCTACTATGCGAGCAACTCATAAAGGGACTTGGAGGCTCCAAGTCAACCCTTTACAAACGGCTCTCTGACATCAAATCATGGACAAGGAGCGCGCAAGAGCTTCCGCCTTGCGTGCCTTAATGTGCGCGGCATTGCCGCTCGACACAGGAGCATCGAACTGTGCTGTTTTCTGGGGCAGCATGCAGTTGACATTGCCTTCATTCAAGAGACTAATGTCACCACCCTGGACAGCGTCGAAGACCTGCTTGGGATACAGGGCAGAGGTTGTTCCAGCATCTGGCCCCAGAGGATCCGGCCTTGCCTGCATCTTCTCATCCGGCGTCCAGGTCATCGGGCAACGGGTCCTGTCCCCTGGCAAAATCGCCGCCTTCGACGTACTATCCGGGGAATAAAGGCGACATTTATCAACTGCCACCTCTCTCATGCTCCGGACGAGCGGCTACAGCAACTACAGGCTATCGAAGCTGCCGCTGTCAATGAAGACGCGTGGGTCCTCGGGGACCTCAATATCTCCGAGGAGTCTGCGAGTGACATTGCGTCCGGATCCGTCGAAGCCCTTGGGGAGCTCCTGAACCGGGCCAACCTCGTAGATGCCGCAGCTATCTTCGACGCCGCGCACCTTCCAACAAGGATCTCCAGTTGCGGGAGCCGGGTGGATGCGAGCAGATTGGATCGAGTTCTCCTACCATCAAGACTCTCCAACCACGTCACCCGATACTGGAGCCTATACTACAAAAACTCTGACCACCGTGCGGTCCTCCTCCAAATCGGCGAGGCCCCAGAACCTCGTCCACCATGCATTGCTAGCATGCTTCGATCTAGGTTAGTCGTTGGGACGGTGGAAACGCTTCTTAACGAGGCCTTTGAACACATCGAGGACGTGCAAAATGAAGAAATCTAGAGGAGGTGGGGACAAATCAAGGCGCATCTGTATTCCGCCATCAAGTCCCTCCACGACCTGCGCAACAACGACGACGACTACATATCGAGGGCGAGAAAATATGTCCAAATAAATCTCGAGGATGTATCCATCAACTCGGACTATCCCTCCCTGCCGGACCTGGGGCGCGCTCTTCGTCTTCGTTGCAGGGGAACGTCGTCGACAACATTCTACGACAGCGCAGGGCGAGTGATTACGTGACCAGCGGTGAGAGACTAGGCTTTCGCCAACCTAAAGGAGCGCTTTTCCCACCCTTCGTGCTCACCGGAGGACATCGATGGTTTCCTGCGTGGATTTACCCTAAGGGTCACCATTGAGGAAAGCGATCCACTCCACCGCTATGGGATCGGCGAAGAAGAGATCGTTATTGCCATCGGCCGTCTGCCAACTGGGAAAACGGACGGGTGGGATGACTTGCCCTGCGAGCTCTTCCGGGGCTTCGAGGATTTCTTCACGAGTGCGCTCCGTCGGGTCTTCGAGGCGTCCCAGCGCTGCCCTCTTCCATGCGGCACAGCGAAATGTCCCTGATAGCAAAACCGCACGGTGGTCTAGGCCTAGCCGGACTTCGACCTCTCTCCTTGCCAACGACGGACCACAAGAGTCCTCAGCGGGGTCCTCTAATGGCGACTGCGACCGCATCTCCGGGACATCGTACCTAAATTCCAGAGCTACGCCGTTCCAGGTAGAACACCAGCCTCCCGCGTAGCTGACGGAGTTGTCACTGCCTGCAGAGAAAAAACCCCGCTGGCAGTCGTCGCCACCGACTTGGAGTCAGCGTTTTACACGCTGGACAGAGGCTTCCTGATGTCCGTTCTTCTCTCCGTCGGGCTGCCGCCAGTCTTCGTGGGGTGGGTTCTTCTGCTCTACGCTGGGGCCGAGGCGACGGCGAGAATAGAAGGAATTGGGAGAACTCCTCTGTTCCACATGCTCAATGGAGTTAGGCAAGGATGCGCTGCCAGCGCAGCGTTCTTCACCATCTCCACCGGGCCCCTCCTGCTTCGCCTGGAACAGCTACTCGGCCGGGATAATGTCCTGGCGTACGCCAATGACATCGTCCTGCTTATCCGCGAGGATGGGCAGCTAGAGGTCGTCAAGAAGATCTTCGAGGACTTCAGGCGTGCGTCAGGAATAAGAGTCAACTTCGGCAACAGCCAGGGGCCCTGGTGCGGGAGATGGAGGAACCGCACCGACTTCCCGGTGGACATCTCCTGGAACAGGGAGAAAATCAATATCCTAGGGACCATAGTGACTCCTGGTGTGGGAACTTTGATCCAAGACCAACATCTGCAGGAGTTACTGGAGAGGGCCATTGCTAAGTGTTCCCCCTTTGTCCGCGGTCTCTCACTTGCTGGTCGAGCAAAAGCGGCCAATAGCCTGGTGCTCTCGGCCATCTACTATCACCTCCAGGCTTACCTGCCCAGCGAGACCACCATCGCAAGACTGCAGGCAAGATTGGCTCGATTCGTGTGGGGGCACGATCGAACCTCATGGCTTCCCGGCAGCATCCTAGCGCGGCCGATATCCGTGGGAGGCATGGGACTTCTCGACGTCGGCACTCAGCGCCGGCTGTCGTGCCTCAAGGGTGTCCAGGCAGCACTGCGTGGAGGTCGCAATGCTCACTCTTGGCTCGCCGAGAGCGGGATGTGGCTATCTCCTGCGTCCAATCCTGACACCTGGCTTCCCCCGCGGCGTCGTCGGAGTCTCCACCTCTTCGAAGCTGCTGCGAAGATCCTAGAGCTTAACCATCGGATCCTACAGTCAATCGTGGGCGACTGCCGTTTCCTGCGGCTCCCTGAGCTCCTGGCTCCTACAAAAAGGCTGGGATGGCGCATTGGAGAACTGACTGAGCCTCCTCCAAATATCACCATCGTTACGCGTGGTGCCCTCGCGGACGCCGCTGCTCTGGAGAGCTTTTACTCACGCCTTATCACCCAGAATGCCCGGGGCCGTCATCGCGTCGCTAGCCTTGCGGACGCAATCGTGGTGCGCGGGACGACCAACGCCTTCCAGTGCCTAACAACCCGCACTGCTCGCCGCATGCTGGAGCGCCCATGCCTGGCTGCACTGCCCATCGCCCAGCTGTTGGGACGGTGGCTCCCCCACGTTGGCATCCCCATCTCCCTCAGCTGGTCCTCTCTCCGGCGATGTGCCTTCTCGGGGCACAATGCCGACGTTGCCGTGCGGCTAGCCCTGCACGCCCTTCCCCATCCAGCACATCCGGCCTCAACCCGGGAGTCATGCATCGCCTGTGGGTCCGGAGACCTGTCACTGGCCCACCGCTACTGGTCCTGTAGGCGGATCAGGCCAGTCATGGTGGAGGCCTTCACCATCATCCAGTGGCTCCCTGACCTGCAGATCTGGATCTCCGGGCATGACCTGGAGGATGACGCCTTGGCCATCGTGGCATCTACCAAGACCCGCATCTACAAGCACTTCCTGGGCCTGAAGATGCGAGGAGTCTAAGAAGACCCCTCCTCGTCTGGAGGAGGACCTTATCAAGGTGGTGGAGCCTCCCTAGCTCCTAACACGTTGAATGTTAGTTTGTTCACACGATGAATGTTTTTAAAAGGTAAGATTATCCAATCGCCGTGAAACTTTAGGATGTTATTTACTATACTACTGGGAATATTTCTGGTTTGAAATCGATTTGAAATAAAAATTCTTTGCAATTCTATTTGCAAATTTTCTACTTTCACTCGCAAGCAGCGCCTCTCGCGGCATCTGGTGAAATTACATTTATAAATTGTAAAAATGCTAAAATGTGTTCCAAGTATAATGAATTTAATTAGAAATATAGTAATATAATATTCCAAAGACGTTGTAAAAAACTTGGCACTTCAATATTAATATATATTTTAAGAAAATGTAACGTTTTTGTGTTAAATGTTAAAATGTTAAAATATATTTTTTACATTGTTAATTTAATTAGCTGTTGTTTTATAATAACGAAGATGCAAATTTAATTGTTGTTGTTTTTTTATCGTTTGTTTATATAAAAACTAGACGAATGGCCCGGGCAACGCCCGGGTTTTACCCGAGTGCGTATATATTGTACCAAAGCCGACTTCATGTAAATATATCCATTGTCATTTGTTTATTGTAAAAATACAAAATATGTAAATTAGTTAGAGATATATAAAAACTATCTTTTTGTTTGTTGCGTTGGTTAAACTTCTCTCGCTTATTAAATTGCTTTTGATTGCCAAACGACTTGCTAATTATTTCCCACACTACATCTGGTGGAGACGCCGGGACAATCCCTTCTAGTATTTTAACCTGGACGTCAAGTTGAGAAGAAGCCGACGTTTGCAAAGTTTGCCACCACTCTTGGTCGAAATGGTGAAAGAAGAAGAAAAGCCGCATGTGCAGCCGGCAGCTTTCACATATCTGCAACAACCAAGAAACCCCCCGAATTTCTCCGGAAAAGGTTCTGAACTCGCCCATCTCTGGTTGAAAGATTACAGCCGCGTTGCTGCCCACAATGGATGGGACGAATCAATGTGCTTGGCCAATGTAGTCTTCTTTCTGGAAGGAGCAGCGAGATGCTGGTTCGACAACGTGGAGGAAAGCATCACGACATGGAATACGTTTAAAGAAGAATTCACCAGAACGTTCGGTGATAAAGAAGACTAAGCCAGAAGGATTGAATCATCCCTCAAGGTAAGAGCGCAAAAGCCAGACGAGTCGGTCGAACTCTACATCCAGGACGTGCTGAACCTCTGTCGACAACTGAACCCGAACATGTCGGAGGAGGACAGGGTGGGCCACCTCATGAAAGGAGTGGCTGAAAACATTTACCGGGCCCTTCTTGCAATTGAAGTGACAACGACCGGGGAATTCACTCAACACTGCCGGCGTATTGAAAAGCTAAATAAAAATAGAATCAGCAGTGTTAGATTTGAGAGAATCCCCACCGTTTCGGCGATTAATGAAAATGAGTACCACCCTTTAAAGGAAATGATCAGAGAGATCATCAGGGAGGAGCTTCGATCTGCTCCGAATGAACTAGATAATCTTCCTCCTCCGCAGGGATTAGAAGATAGAGTTTGGCAGAGAGTCGAACAAAATCTAGCACCCATTGACAAAGCACCAGTGTTCCACTCCAGAAGGGCGGTCAAGAATTTCCGAAGTGGACAACAAAATGCAGGGGAAGCGGTGAGAAGGAAAACGGACGAATTCCGCACCAGAGAAAACATTCCCATATGCTTTTATTGCAATAGACCGGGACATGTCGCAAAGCATTGTTGGGATCGACGCCGCGACCGTGATGAGAACGAACCAAGTAGGACCCAAAGCCGATTTTATTATGGCCGTAGAAGACCCGGATCCATCTATATGTCCGACTTCATGACGCCGCATATGGAACAATCTGATCGGAACAACTCTCCTCGACGCAATTTACCAAGAAGTTCTTCTCCCTATCCTGGACGCGGGAGACCGATGACAAGACGTCGCTACTCTAGATCGCCAGACCGGACTCCTAGCCGATCTCCTCATAGAGACGTGCAGGAAAACTAGGAAGCACGGCCTGTAAGGGAGGTAAGGTCGGACATTGTTTAAAGCCTCCACAGACGCGAGCCGACCTAGACGATAACTACATGTGGGTGAGTATCAATGGCCGTCATGTCGAAGCTCTCATTGACACAGGGGCGTCATATTCGGTCGTTTCCAGCAATTTTAGAAAGTCGATGAAAGCTATAATGTTTGAGAGCCCGAACATAACTTTAAGGGTCGCAAACAATCGTTTTGTTGCTCCACTAGGAAAATGTCGCCTAAGAGTAGAAATAAATGGCCTTCAGCGGATCTTCGAATTTCTCGTTCTTCCGAATTGCAGCCACGACGCCATCTTGGGATGGGATTTTCTCGAGTCTTCAAAAGCAGTTATTGACTGTGGTCATTCTGAAATTTCGTTTTCAGAGACGTTAAATGAGGACCAATCCGCGGCACAACTTCACTTAGCATCGGACGACATCATTCTCTAAAGTGTACCAAGAGGGTATTGACCCGGACGCCTAGCGTAACTGGGATTAAAAATTGCGCAGTTGAAGGTGCGCGGCAACTTTTCTTGGAGAAAGAACTATTTGTACCATCGTCCTACCTTACCATATGGCATGGCCAAGCGTATCTATGGGTGACCAATTTTAGCAAGCATCCGAAAACAATCCCTTCGGGCATGTGCCTAGCTCATTTATTCAGAGTCCAGCCGCAAGAAGTTTGCCCAATCATGGAAAATCATTCGAATAATAAGTCCAAAAGTGCCAAGTCACCCATCAGGATAGCCAATTTCGAGTGTCGCGAAGAAAATTTTTTTAAAGTCGGGAGCTCCGAGCAGCTTATGAGAATGGAACAAATCTCGGCCTGCATTTCTCCTGAGCTTCCTCTGCTTCACAAGACCAAACTTCTGGAGCTTCTTGAAAATTTTTCGGAAGTGTTCGGTCCGATCGATAAAACTACTTCTAGGATAATTACTAAACACAGGATAAATACGGGCGACGCCAAACCATCAAAAAAGATGCCGTATCGGGTCTCACCTTCTGAAAGGAAGGTAATTCAAGAAGAAGTTGACAGAATGATGGAAATGGGAGTCGTTCAGCCCTCTGAGAGTCCTTGGGCCTCACCGGTCGTTCTAGTAAGAAAGAAAGACGGGTCTGTTCGCTTTTGTGTGGACTACAGAGGTTTGAATAAGATGACGAAAAAAGACGTCTATCCATTGCCGCGGGTTGATGACGCTCTTGATTGCTTGAAGGGGGCGAATATCTACTCCACAATTGATCTCAAAGCGAGCTACTGGCAAATTGGCATTGATGAAGCTGATCGGGAAAAGACTGCCTTTATTACACCGGACGGTCTTTTTGAGTTTAAGGTCATGCCTTTTGGGCTGTGTAACGCGCCCGCAACTTTCGAAAGGATGATGGATAATCTCCTGAAGGGCCTGCGATGGACGATATGTTTGTGTTACTTGGACGACGTCGTTATATTTGCGGATAATTTTCCAGATCATTTGAGACGACTAGAGGTGGTCCTGAATTGTTTCAAGAGAGCTGGGCTGAAGCTCAATCCCGGAAAGTGTTCTTTTGGAGCCAGCAACATCAAGATCCTTGGACACCAGGTGGATAAGGATGGAATCCGACCAGATGATGATAAGATTAAGGCGGTCAGTCAATTCCCGATCCCTAAGAACTTACAGCAGCTAAGAAGCTTCCTTGGCTTGTCATCTTATTATAGGCGGTTTATTAAGAACTACGCAGATATTGCGCGGCCCCTCAATTCGCTACTATCTAAAGGAACAAAGTTTCAATGGAACACAGACCAAGAGAGAGCATTTCAAAAACTGAAGAATGCCTTGACGTCAAAACCAGTATTGGGACATTTCGATGATGACGCTCCGACTGAACTACACACAGATGCCAGCGGATATGGAATAGGTGCCGTGCTTGCACAAAAGCAAGGGAACGGTGAAAAGGTCATCGCCTATGCTTCGCGTACCCTTTTAAAGTCCGAGAAAAACTATTCTACCACGGAGAGGGAATGTCTCGCCATAGTATGGGCAATTGGAAAATTTAGGCCCTATTTGTTTGGACGCCCCTTCAAAGTTATAACTGACCATCATTCTCTGTGCTGGTTGACCAATCTTAAAGATCCGGCAGGTAGATTAGCGAGGTGGGCGTTGAGACTTCAGGAGTACGACGTTTCCATTGTCTACAAGACAGGGCGAATGCACAAGGACGCCGACTGTCTGTCAAGAAATCCCATTGAAAATACGGAAAAGGTTTTCAATGACGACATCCCCACATTATTCCTTTTGAGCGACATCAGTAAAGAACAAGAGAAAGACCCTTACATTACAGGAATAATCAAGGAGATATCTCAGCCGTCACCCGCCAAGAAAGACAACAAGTTCGGGGTTGTCAATGGGATCCTCTATAGAAAGAATTATGACCCGACTGGCCTACCTTTACTGTTAGTGATCCCAAGACACCTTCGAATGGAGATCTTGGGGGACTTGCACGACGCACCTACTGCTGGACATTTGGGTTTTGCAAAAACCTACGACAGAATTAGGAGAAGATTCTATTGGCCAGGAATGTACAGAAGCGTGAGAAGGTATGTTGGCCATTGTCAGGACTGCCAGCGTCGCAAGAGTGTGCCACAACTTCCTCCTGGCTATCTGAGACCCATACCACCACCGGACCGACCATTCCAAAAAGTCGGTATAGATTTGCTGGGACGCTTCCCCATATCGCAAGGGAAGAAGAAGTGGATAGTTGTTTGCACCGACTATCTAACTAAATACGCCGTTACCCAAAGTCTAGGTTCGGGGGGAGCCCAAGAAATTGCAAAATTTCTTTTGGAGGAAGTTATTTTGAAGCATGGGGCTCCTCGAGAAATAGTGATGGATCGGGGTCGAAACTTCCAGTCGAGACTCATTCAGGAGCTAACCAAGAACTGTCACATCAAAAAGAAGACAACGACGGCGTATCATCCCCAGACTAATGGCCTGACAGAAAGATTGAACAGGACAATTGCCGACATGTTATCAATGTATATGGACCTCGATCAGAAAAACTGGGATGAGATGCTACCATTCATCACATTTGCCTACAATACAGCGAGGCAAGTATCAACTGGCTTCACGCCATTCTTTCTGGTCCATGGGAGGGAAGCGGAGACGACCCTCGACACTATCTTTCCCTACAGTAGCGCGTCCGAGGGGGAAGAATTTATTCAATTGGTGGCGAGCAGAGCTGAAGAGGCGCGACAAATAGCCCGACATCACATCTTCAAGGCTCAAGAAACCAACAAATTGAATTACGACGCTCGGCATAAAGGAAAAGTCTACCAACCAGGAGATCTAGTGTGGATTTTTACACCTATCCGACGAGTGGGACTGTCTGAGAAACTTCTAAAAAGGTACTTTGGTCCCTACAAGGTCATTAAAAAGATATCGGATGTGACATACGAAGTGGAAGCATTCGGCAAGAGTGACAAAAGACGAAAAGGACGTGACACCGTCCATATCCTCAGGATGAAGCCGTACTATGACCCATCAAGACAGGAAGATTCGCGTCAAGTGAGGATAACTCTACGTCTGGAGAAGAGGAGGAACTGAGATAAAGCTGTGGAACAGCTTCTCATGGGAAAGGGAGTAGTGTACCAAAGCCGACTTCATGTAAATATATCCATTGTCATTTGTTTATTGTGAAAATACAAAATATGTAAATTAGTTAGAGATATATAAAAACTATCTTTTTGTTTGTTGCGTTGGTTAAACTTCTCTCGCTTATTAAATTGCTTTTGATTGCCAAACGACTTGCTAATTATTTCCCACACTACAATATTTTAAAAATGTTTTAATTAAAATACTATTCGTTACAATTATAAATTGGCGCCGTGGATGTCTCTCTTGTGAAACGTCCCGCCCCAAACTGTGTGTGTCTTGAAAATATAAAAATAAAAATGTGAACGGAAAAATATGTCCAGGGTAGCCTAGTGGTCATGGCATCTGCCCGGTAAGCGGAAGGTCGTGGGTTCGATTCCCATCCCTTGACACTTTTTTTATTTTATCCATTCTGACCAAAATCTATCTGTGAACTTCACACAGTGAACTTCACACAGAGAGAATAAGGCAATTATATAAGTAGATAATCCAAATTGTGCCTTATCACACACTATTTTTTTATTTGGCCTTATTACCTTGTGTTTATAATCTATGACGTAATGCCGGCGGCGCGCGCCCGTTGGCTGCCGGCGAGCACGTGACCTCCATGTGCGCGCGCATCCGTGACAGAACCGGCCGGCCCAAGACGGTCGTGACTATATATATAATGGATGGATAATAAAATATGGATGGATAATATTATTATTATTATTATCATTAGATAATGATAATGATCATAATGATGATGCGCGCGCATCCGTGACAGAACCCACCCCCCATGACGGTCGTGACTATATATGTTGATGATAATAATAATAATATAATAATAATAATAATAATTATTATTATTATTATTATCATTAGATAATTATAGTGATCATAATGATGATGCGCGCGCATCCGTGACAGAACCCATGACGGTCGTGACTATATATGTTGATTGTACATTGTATGTGATGATGATAACAAAAATAAATTTTTAAATTAATATACATAATTCATTGAGAAAAAAAAAGAAATAATTAATTATAAAATCCACAAACGTGACAATATCTTATTTAAAAATTAATAAATGTTTTTCAAAAAATTGTGTTTCAAAAACATATTCAAACGTATTTAACAATATTTATATACGATCATAAATCTACTAGACTGGTGTCCCGGGCTTCGCCCCGGGATTGACCCGTGTGCATATCTACCCGAGTGATATATATTTAGATAAAATTTTTGTATAATTGTTTGTTATTAGCATTATCTATTTGTTTGCATCAGCATAATATAATCTAATCTTTGATAGAGGGCTAAGTAGAATAATTTGCATATATAGTTTTAATAATTGATTTATATATATTTTTTAAAATAGCCTATCGACTTCCCCGTATTTTTTTTTTACCTATGTATGGAAATTTTGGTTTGAATTAGTGAACTACTGCGAATTTGTATACCGGACATACAAACAAACATACAAACATTAATTTTTATATATCTCTATATATATAAAAGACAATGTCTGTCTGTTTCGCGATAAACTCAAAAACTACTGAATCCATTGGTACCAAATTTTGCATGTCGCTTTTTATATTCGGCTACATTTTGATTAGTATTTTTGGCTATTTCTTTTTTTCATTTGAAGAACTTTTTTTTACGCGGAGTAATCCGGAAGGGAATGAATACCCAAATATGGCTATTTTTTATAAGCATCGGTGGTTGAGTGGTAGAATGCTCGCCTGCCACGCGGGCGGCCCGGGTTCGATTCCCGGCATATGCATTTTTTTTTTTTACAATTTTTAAAACTCATTTATATTATATACTGGCGGATGTACCCGGCTTCGCCCGGGTTTTAC
Source organism: Cordylochernes scorpioides (assembly GCA_030710605.1). NCBI lineage: Eukaryota > Metazoa > Arthropoda > Arachnida > Pseudoscorpiones > Chernetidae > Cordylochernes > Cordylochernes scorpioides. The sequence continues at coordinate 46,232,145 of CP092881.1, read as the reverse complement.
CCGAGTAAAGGTTTGTCTAACGAATCTCTCGATAAAGAGAACATTTTTTCCCGGTCCCTTGAAAAATACTCGATAAGTTGAATATAATCAATATTAATTGGTTCCCTCGGTAATTGGAAGTTGAAGGAATAGTATCTTGCCTTGGAATTGTATCATTATTCTTGTCTCAAATAAATTGCCGTGTCATCCTGAATTATGTCTTTCCTAATTTTCTAAATTACAAAATCATCGTATCAACATGATAATATTTAGTGCAGATTGTTGAATTATAACAGATAAATTAGAATATTTATCTTGATTATTTTTAGGCGAAAAGTTATTTCAAAAATTTTATTTGCTAGAAACCTTCCCAGTACTATACTAAATAACCTCCCAAAGTTTATGGCCTACCAATTAGTGGTTTGGTCAGGCAAAAAGGACACACACACACACATACATTCATTTATATATATATAGATAATATAAATATATATTATTATATCAACTATATTAATTAAATCAAATACCTAAACACTAATATAATACAATTTTTGCCATCACACACACTTTTTTTCCTGTAGTTTATGTGTTACTTCTGTATTGCTATTCTATGGCACTTCTAATATTTATTATTGATGTACTTTCAGTATGAAGGAAATTGCAATCGGGGGAATTCTCGGGCGAAGCCGGGTCATACGTCTATCTTATATATAAAAGTAAATGTCTGTTGTCTGTTTCGCGATAAACTCAAAACTACTGAACCAATTGGTACCAAATTTTGCATGTCGCTTTTTATAAACCCGTATTGCTATTCTATGGCACTTCTACCATTTATTATTGATGTTATTTCAGTATGAAGGAAATTGCATTCGGGGGAATTCTCGGGCGAAGCCGGCTCATTCGCCTAGTATATCTATATATATATATATATAAATGAATGTCTGTGTGTGTGTGTTCTCTATAGATTCAAAAACCATACATCCAATCGCCGTGAAATTTTGGGATATTATTAGGCATATCCCCGGAAAATTTTCGAAAAATAATTTCTTGAATATCTTTAATATCCTTAGAGTTATTTGCAGATTTGTAGCTTTAACTCGCAAGGAGCGCCACCTTGCGACGGAGATAGGCTTAGGTCTGCCCCCCCCCCCCCCGTTGATAAATGTAATCGTCCGGCCGCCGGCCGGTTGGACAGTCCAAGTTCCCACCGACCAATCAGAAGGATCAAGAGGTCCTGGCGCGCGGGGGCAGAGTTGGTGACACAGCGGTACCAAGTAGACAAGAAAAAAGCCTCGCGGGTGACCTCCGGGAACTACGTCCATCTTCCATAAACGACCATGATTTTATTCAACTTATCGAGTATTTTTCAAGGGACCGGGAAAAAATGTTCACTAGATAAAACGATGAATTTGTAATGTAGAAAATTAGGAAAGACAAAATTCAGGATGACACGGCACACAGGGACCAGGAAAAAATGATCACTTTATCGAGAGATTCAAATTTACGAGTTTCAAATTATCAAAATATATCTATTATTTTTTTATGTTTATAGAGAATTGTTTTAACAAATGTTCGTTAGACAAACCTTTACTCGGGTAAAACCGGAAAAAATGATCACTTTATCGAGAGATTCAAATTTACGAGTTTCAAATTATCGAAATCAACTTATCGAGTATTTTTTAAGGGACCGGGAAAAAAATGTTCACTAGATAAAACGATTATTTTGTAATGTAGAAAATTAGGAAATACAAAATTCAGGATGACACGGCAAACAGGGACCGGGAATAAATGATCACTTTATCGAGAGATTCAAATTTACTAGTTTCAAATTATCAAAATATATCTATTATTTTTTTATATGTTTATAGAGAATAGTTTTAACAAATTTTCGTTATACAAACCTTTACTCGGGTAAAACCCAGGCGAAGCCGGGTACATCCGCTAGTATATATATATAATTGAATGTCTGTCTGTATGTTTGTACTCTATAGATTCAAACACCATACATCCAATCGCCGTGAAATTTTGGGATATTATTAGCTATATCCCCGGGAAGGTTTTTGAAAAATAATTTCTTGAATATATTGAATATCCTTAGAGTTATTTGTAGATTTGTAGATTTAACTCGCAAGCAGCGCCCTCATTGCGATGATGATAACAAGTTTTTTTTATCTATGAGTTTATTATCTTAAAGATTATTTATCAAAAGTAAGATTTTCTACCTATTAATTGCGCACAAGTCAAAGATAGTTTTATCATTTATCTACAACATATATATTGGGAGAATAGATAAAAATGATGATTTTGTAATGTAGAAAATTAGGAAAGACAAAATTCAGGATGACACGGCACACAGGAACCGTGAAAAAATGTTCACTTTATCAAGAGATTCAAATTCACGAGTTTCAAATTATCAAAATATATCTTTTTTTTTTAAATATGTTTATAGGGAATTGCTTCATCAAATGTTCGTTAGACAAACCTTTACTCGGCTATAACCCGGGCGAAGCCGGGTACATCCGCTAGTATATATATATAATTGAATGTCTGTCTGTATGTTTGTACTCTATAGATTCAAAAACCATACATCCAATCGCCGTGAAATTTTGGGATGTTATTAGGTATATACCCGGGAAGGTTTTTAAAAAATAATTTATTGAATATCTTTAGAGTTATTTGCAGATTTGTATATTTAAGTCGCTAGCAGCGTCCCCATTGCGACGGAGATAGGCTTAGGTTTTGGCAGGAAGTCTGCTCCACGCCTGATGACCTTGGGTCTCTCAGGGCTAATATATTAAGTAAAACTAATTCAAATATTATTGCTTTATAATGGCTATCTCCTTGAGGTTACCGATTTAAAAGTTCACCATCAATCATCAAATATCATTTATTTCATGATTATATTTAATAATTACAACATTGTTGTTCAATTGAAATTCGTTTGCAATATTGTTTAATATCACAAATGAAGAAGCATGTTTATTCTACCATTAATTATGTATATCTATGTTTTGTACATATGTTATATTCAAATGACTTATATGTAGGGAAAAAGGGCTGAGCGAATAGTGCTTGGCAATGTGCTCTTTTTCGTGGAGGACACCGACCTCGTCGCTGCGCTGCGGCCATACGGACAGGTCAAGTCCATGGTCCAAAAGATGATGCAGCTCGAGGACTCCTGCTGGGCTGATGCTCGTCGGGAAGCATGTATCACTCTGCGAGACGGAGTAAAGCTATCCCAGATACCTGCTCGTCTGGAAGTCAAGTCTAAGGGAATGGTCACGCACGTATATGTGACCTACGGCATCAAATGTTCCCTGTGCCATAAGCAAGGACACAAACGTGCAAATTGTCCTCGCAAGACTGGTCTCCAGGAGGACAAGCTGGTGCTCCCTATAGATGCTCCTGCTGCACGCACACAAGGTTGGACCAAGCCGCCCTCCACCTCGAACACCATGCCGGCTGCAGCACCAACTCCAGCTGAACAGACCCCACCTACTGCTGCTGTGGAACCAGCCCCACCTCCAACACCCTCCAGCGCTACCGCGCCTTCGCCCGAGGCGAACATCCCTGTCCATCCGCAGGAGACTACAACTCCTGAACCTCCTGTTCCGGCGCCGAGCACCAGCCAGTTGCCGTCAAGACCAGAGCCCTCCTCGACCAATACTGAGCCATCTGCGGCTCCTGAAGAGGAGAACCAAACCATGACTGATCAGGTTGAGAATATGTTCATAGAGCTAAACGCTGACTCTATTTTGGCCCCTCTCTATGATGAGGTAGATGATATTCATGAAGTAGTGGCCGCGGTTATACACCGCTCTGACAGAGAAGCACTCCCCGATGCACTCTCCTATGAAAACAGGAAAATACTGTACGAATTCCTCGGCGATGCAATTGAGCACGTTGGGGACAAAAACCCCTCCATAAGCACGGGCCTTTCCGAACTCAGGGCGGCCTTGAACATTTGACATAGTCTAGACATTCCTTCAGAGAAGGCTGATGTCTGATGTGTCTCGTATATATCATCATTATTTTTTTCTGTATTATAATTTTAAATTTGGAACTATATAATATTATATGAACGATTAATAAATCAGTTTCAATCTCAATCTTTTTTTCTCTCTCTCTCTCTCTACGACAAGAGAAATTCAAGCAGGAGCCGCCCAAGGCTCCTCACCGGTCCCACATTATTCGACATTTTTATTGATGATTATATTTGTGCTGAAGGAACTTCTCTTTGCCGATGACACAGCCATTCTAACCTCTGCATATAACGCAGAAACAATTTACAATGAACTTCACGAGGCCTGTCTATGCACAGATATGGTGTAAAACTTGGCGTATAGAAATGAACCCTCAAAAGACAGTAGCTATACTCTTCTCGCATTCTAGAAATATAAATACCGACCCAATCAAAGAAATAAATTTCATTAATTACACCATCAAGTGGAAGGACAGTGTTCGATATCTAGGAGTAATATTAGATTGTCACCTGTCCTTCCAAAAACACATTGAGAACAGGATTAACGTTGCCATGCAACGAAAAACAGACTTTTACTATTGTTAAGCAATTAAAGTAAACTTTCACTGACCTGCGAAAGAACAATTTATACCTCAATAATTAGGGCTATTCTTACAGATGGATACCCAATTTTCATTTCAGCCAATAAAATCATACTTAGAAAATTGGAAACCTTGGAAAACAAGACCCCTAAGGAAAATAATAAAGCCCCCTTATCTGTAAGAAATTCAATGATCAAAAATGACCTCCAAATTGTAAATATTACTGAATATATATAAAAAATGGCATTGAAATTCTTCGAACGCAAATTACAAAACGCCTGCGACTATAATGAAAAAAAAAGGAACCTTAAACCAAGACAAGTTCTCTATAATCTCAAACAAACCAATGGAAAATGGTATAAATAAATAAATGAATTAAGTCGAAACATTAATCTAGCCAGATAATTCCCAAACCCTATTTACAGAAACATGCAGCAGATGGTTCAAGATCGAATCCACAAAATACGGTTATAAATATTAGTTAATGTATATATTTATGTATATGTGTGTGTATTTGATGACCCCCTGTACATAACTATTGATTGTAAATTTATGATCTAGATTGCACTTGCTGAGCGGCACGAAGGCCAACAGCCCGAAACGCGTATGTGGTTAGCTTTTCTTGTTTAATAAAGAATGGTCAATTCTGTAATAATTAAAAATCAAAGAATAGTTGATATTTATTCCGATAGATGGCGCAAGCCATCTGCAACTTTCAGTTTCCCGATTAGGAGATGCCCCCTTTTTTTCTTTTTTTTTAATCTATATATTCTGTTTATAGTGCGTTTTTGGCCGAGATCCCGGAATAGTCCCATGGTTGTAACTAAGATTTACTTATAATAAATATAAACTATTCTTGACGCGTATGATTCTTTTTGAATTAAAACCATTTTCTACAGCCCTTAATGCAATGAAAAAATAATAGGAGGGCCTGGCTCATCAGTGGTGAACCCTCTCAGCGGTTTGGCTAGTTTAATCTACCATACCGCTGTAATATTGAATTTCGCTAGTAACAATTATTCCGCCTTCTACATGCTATCAGGTAAGCATTCTAAGGCTCAAATATATTGAATTTCGCTATTTTCCTTTTATACTGATACTGAAGCTAGACTCTTGGAAAGGGTATTTTAGATTAACTATGGGCATAAACTTTGACGACAGTATAAATACATACAATTATAAATTTATGATATGCTTCGAGCATATGGCTCTTCCGCAAATTGCAAATATGGAAGATGTACTTGATGAAAATTTTAATTAGAGCTTCTAGGTGTGCTTGTTATATAAAATTTCCGTTTCTTGGCAGCGACACAAACAGATGCTGGATGATCCAGGATTGTGCAGGACATCTGGTTACATGCCGAGGTGACAATGCTTAATTGGCTGTTCCATGTCACCTCTCTCACTTACCTTCAAATCTTAGAGCGCACCTGGGTGTTAATCAACTCTCCCTGGATATTTCATAGCGCGAGCCCTTATCATCCGAAATATAAATAAATGTTTATTTTCTTGAGAACGTCTCCCTTCACACAAGGGCAAAAAAGTAATCTAAATTACATCACCAGTATTAAATAGACTTAATTCTTATCAATACTTCGGCTATAGAATTGTCCTAGCCACTCTGCCAGCTAAATATCTCATTGGCAAATTCTAAAGATTTCATGAATTCCTTGGGGATTCCGTGAATTTAAAGTCCGCCCTGATCTAACGAAGGCCCATGGTCTACAGACGGGAGTTCTAAATTTGCTAAAGCTGGTGTTGGGGTATTGTCACTGACTTGATTCTGCTAGTTTACAGAGACAGTCGATAGATGGCGCAAAGTTTGTTTATTTTTCGACGAGAGAGGTGACTTTTTTTTTATATGAATACCTTTACATTATGATTTATTTTTTCAAAAATAAAATAACTACTTAGTATCCTTACTGCGGTGAAAAATACTGAGAGAGCCTGGCTTATTTAAACGCTCCCAGAGGTATCGTCACCAGCACTATCTAATATTATATATTGGGGGCTGTATTATTCTATAGAAGACTTCTTGGTATTAAGGGGAGAGTTCACCACTGATGTGCCAGACTCTTGATATTTTCCCATCGCAGTAAAGATTGTAGAAAATTGCTTCATTTCTAAAAAAAAAAATGAAAATCGTGTAGAATATTTTTAATTACATTGTACAAATGGCGGAAAATCCAACAATATATCTAATACAGTATAACCTCCCTGTAAAAGACATCTAGTTTCAGAGCCAAAGTGTCCTTTAAGGAGACGTGTCCTCTTACCGGAGTGCAGTTAATTGATAAAAATAGTAATTTTGGTGATATAAACTGTCCTTTATAAAGAGGTGTCCTCTAGCGGGAGTGTGCTCTAATGGAGGTTCTACTGTGCAAATATTCAATGAAGATTCTCCATCTTAAGAACCAATGACTATTGGCTATGTAGATGGAGTCAGCATGCAGATGGCAGTAACATGGGGCCAACAAGTAGAAACTATTGCTACCGTAACTAAGGGTCTACGCACCTACTCATGTACACGTCCATCGGTCTCCTAGGCTACGGATTACAGTAACAATCCTTGTGATGTCACGGAAATAAAACGGTGTGTGCTGCGAGTCCATCGTCGGTCAGACAGCAAAGACCTGGTTCTTCAGAGATTCCCTTAGCGGCGATGTCCCAAGTAGGAGACGGCAGTTCTCTCACACACTCTGATTGTTAGGTTTTCCATTGAAATTTTTAAAAATTCGCACGGCAAAAAAAGAAAAAAAAAATGCGCACAGCGATACGTTTTTATGTAAAGCTTAAAACGAAAGTTAGCCTCTTTTTAAAACTCCAATCAACTATTTCATTTAAGAAAAGTCCGGATATTAATCCATTCTGAAAGAGACACTATAGTGTAAAAAAAAAATGCATCGGCCGGGAATCGAACCCAGGCCGCCCGCGTGGCAGGCGAGCATTCTACCATTGAACCACCGATTCTTATTAAAAGTGGCCATATTTGGGTATTCATTCCATTCCGGATTACTCCGCGTAAAAAAAAAAGTTTTTCAAATGAAAAAAAGAAATAGCCATCGGGGGAATTCTCGGGCGAAGCCGGGTCATACGTCTAGTAATATATACTAGACGAATGGCCCGGGCAACGCCCGGGTTTTACCCGAGTGCGTATATATTTTAAAAACGTTTTAATTCAAATACTATTCGTTACAATTATAAATTGGCGCCATGGATGTCACTCTTGTGAAACTTCCCGTTCCAAACTGTGTGTTTTAAAAATGTTTTAATGAAATAATGAACGGAAAAATATGTCCAGGGTAGCCTAGTGGTCATGGCATCTGCCCGGTAAGCGGAAGGTCGTGGGTTCGATTCCCATCCCTTGACACTTTTTTTATTTTATCCCTTCTGACCAAAATCTATCCGTGAACTTCACACAGACAGAATAAGGCAATTATATAAGTAGATATATATATCGAATAATATATATATATATTCTGTTTAATAAAATAAATAAATATAAAATATAAATTTGAATTTAAAATATATGAAAAATAATATTACAAATTAAAATAAAATATGTGCATTAGCCATGATGCAAAACTTCCCCCTCTCCAGAGGTCGTCACGTCCTCGTGAGTGACCTCAACAATTCTTTCAAAATATGGTTTGAGTCTTGAGTCATGGACAATCAATGGGTCTTGGCCAGGATTATCTTTCGGCTCAATTAGGTAATTTACATTGGACAGCTTCTTTAATATTCGATAGGGGCCAAAATATTTGTTAAATAGTTTTTCACATTTCCCGATTTTCATGACTGGTGTCCAAACTGCCACTAAATGGTTCATATATTTTCTCATTGTTTTTTTTTTTTTTTTACACTATAGTGTCTCTTTCAGAATGGATTAATATCCGGACTTTTCTTAAATAAAATAGACACTATAGTGGGTATTACAATTTTTCTTGTTAAGTTTGGCAGATAATGTGGGAGAATATAATATAGTGTTTTTATTTTTGTTGATTCATATCTATAAATTTTTGGCACCAGTATTTATCAAAATCGCTACAGTCGATCTGTATACTATAGTCTGTGGCTCTCAATGGTGGCTGAAGTTTCACGAGGTTCTGTGGCCGGCGTCTCTACATGGCGGAAAACGAGCGGCTAAGCCAGAAGGGGGCCGAGCAGAGACCAAGATAAGACTCCAACTCCATACTGATATGGAGATGGGCCGTTAGTTGTCTTGAAGTTGGAAACGGCTTTTAAAGCAAGGTGGATGACCCTACTGTTAGGTCAACAGCTATGGATGTGGAAGGCAGGGGGAGCAGTGAATGGACCAACATCTTACCACCAGACCATGGATCTTTAGGAGCTTGAATGAGAAGCCACACATCAGTCTCGGGATAATTCACCTGAAATAAAACACGACAGAATCTACCAGCAAGGAGTTCTATTAGGCGAAATAAACACCGGTTTGAGTAAGTTCCTCTGGAGCGAACTCATCGACGATAAGAGAAAGTAAACAGCCAATCACGGTCAGCAGATGGGAGAAAGTAGGTTAAGTTGACGGACCAATGATAGCCTGGAACGTCACCTTGTCTCCAACAATGGTGGTCGACCAGATTGCTTCCTCAATTAGAGGCTATAGTAGCGCCATTGTCCTCCATTATATCACCTTTACACCTCACTTCAATCTGCCATAACTAAACACTAGAACAAGTTCGGGATCATGTGGTGAAATTAATGGAAAAGCAGCTCCTGACCGCGAATGTGGCTGATGGCTTACGCCATCTATAGAAATAATATCTACAAATAGGTGATTTTATTCATTGTTAGAATATGAGCTAAATACCTTTCCTTGATAAATCAAGAAAACTCAAACGCTAGCTAGCTAGCGCTAGCTACCTACAATTGAATGGTCAAATCCCCCCCCCCCCCCTTCAATATATTTGTATAACGCTATACTGACTTATTTATATATTTTTACCGTTTTTTATGGAGAGATTTAACTGCCGGCACTAGGAACCCGAGTTCCAAACTTTCAGTGAAACATTTATATAATATTTATAATATATTTGATATTTAAATTATAATAAAATATTATAAATTGGTTCAAAAAAGCCTGCGATCTAGAAGTCCTCTCTATGAATGAGTGCAACCCTGGCACTTTTAAAGTGTGGTGGTAATCAAAGTGTTTCTACGTGTGTCACAGCAGCCTTAGCAGATAACATCAGGGGCTGCTACTGTTATGAATATTTTTTTAAAAGGAAACAATTTCTCAATAATCTATTGACAAGGGAATCCATGCTTTATATTTATTGTCTCTCCCATATTATTATTATAATATAAATAAACATGAAATTTTGAAAATATTGAATATAAATTATTATTTGTGTATAGAAATCAATAGTAGTAACATCTAGGTAACCCAAGCTCCTGGAGTGTATCCATAGATCGCCAACACTACCCATGCAAAAAACAATATCTCTTTCTTCCACTTTTTATAAATCTTCTGTAAGATTGAAATGACATTTTTACTCTATTGTATAATTATTCAAGGTCATGGAGCCGGACATTCAAGGGGTAAGGGTTAGTCGGGCCGCCACCTCAATATAGTTTTCCCAACAGCAGCTCCCATCATGGAGACCAAAGTTTGCTACTGCGGCCGGGAAAGCCAACACATCTTGTCTCCAGGGAAATGTCAAAACAAAGTCTGTGAACAAGGTCAAACTCAATCCTAATGGTTGAACCTGAGTTTGGATTGTGTCATTCTGCTCTGATTTGTTTCGCTCCTCTTTATGTTTTTGAGGATATTTTCTACTTTTCTTTCTATTTCATACCATTTTTTTTTTTCCTTCAGTAAAAAAAAAAACGCTTCAATGAACATTACTTCTTGCTAGAAATCCAACCCTACCGGTAAGTACAAGTAATCAAACAGGGCTCTGGCACCTTGTAAATGCAAAAGTGAAATTGATTTACGCCATACCCATTTCTTGATTTCGCAAGAAGACTCTGGAATTAAAAAAATGTTTGGTCTTAGAGGTACAGCCTGCACCACGCTGACGAGGGCCAACAGCCCAAAATGCATTCGTGGTTGGCTTTTCTTTTTTTTTTTATCAAGAAAATGGGTTGGCCAAATATCAGGAAACAGGATAAATCAGCGTTTAATTGATTTGTGTTACACTAGATGGCGCTCTGCCATCTAAAAAGCTTATGTGAGCTGCAGGATTTGCATATTTTGTTTTTAATATGTAAATAAGTGATGCTTTTTACGGTAAAAACAAAAACAGCCGCTAATCACACATCATGATTATCAGTCTCTGTGCACCAGACATAAAAATTATTAAAGGGGGTCAGTGGTCTAAACCGTTGGTTTTTGACCGATACGATCCCGGATGATCGAATCCCGCATTGTGATTTTTTTTCTAATTAAAAATAATAATGCTCCAATGAAGTCCCCGATTCTTGGAAAAGTCCAGCCCCACCAGCGAGTGCAAATAACCAAATTAAGATCTGTCACACTTATAAATACAAAATTCGAACTGCTTTCTACCTGGGTAGACATGTGGTTCACTTACAGTAAAAGCAGCCGTTTACTACCCCTACCATGATTATCATGGCCTGTACCATGAGTGTGTGTACTCTAGGGATAATAATAATTAAAAAAAAAAACACTAGTCAAACCTCACTATAACATCATCGCTTGGAGCCAAACATTTATGGTGGCATAGCCACAATTGGAACATGGGACCTTAGAATGTTATAATATAATTGCTGTTCTAAGAGAGACTGATAGAGCAAGAATCCACTTTATGTTTGACTTGACCAATAATATGGGAAAATAGTAAATAAGTGAAATAGTACTGGGATCAGGTTATAAATTACGAGAAAGGCATCTCCTGATGGTGCAACTAAAAGTTGATAATGGCTTGCGCCATCTTTCGGAATAAATATCAACTAATCGTTGATTTTTAATTATTCCAAAATTGGCAAAATTCTCAGTAATTCTATGTGTAAATTCTGGATAATATGAAATAACAAACGATTAATGTTTATGTTGTTTCTCGCTTGTATAATATTATAAATTATTTGGCTGCTTAAGAGATTATGTTTTACCTTAATAAGTTACAACAGCAGGTTAAAATTACATAACCTTTCTTGATTATTCAAGAAAAGCTAACCACTTACGTATTTCAGAGGCCGTTGGCCCTCATATAATCTTTCTGTATTTGTCCAATAATATATTACAGCAGGTGTATCTGGAGTGTAGGTTTTATATAATGTGTATGGTGCATATGAAGGAAATATACAATTTGTATTTTAAAGATGTTAGAGTCAGCTCCTACCCACAGCACAATTCTAATAATCTCCAATGAGACAGCAATGTAACTAAAAAAAAAGTCTTTTAAGCACAATATCTCTTTATATCAAATGAATTTTCAAATAAATTTGTGTAAATATAAATAGGAGCATTAGATCGACTTTTTATTTACCTCCTTTGCAGCTCTTAGTTTCCGTTTCCAAGAGGTTTTCAAATATATAAATAGCCAAATAGAAGTGGTTGAAAAAGACTCCAACTGCCTGCAACATTAGAGAGATGGTATAAAGATAACCCAGGTTCCCAGAAAGCAGAACCCCAACTACTGTAACATTGGAGATGGCATAGAGATAACCCAGGTTCCCGGAAAGCAGAACCCCAACTACTGTAACATTGGAGCTGGTATAGAGATAATCCAGGTTACCAGAGAACAGAACCCTAACTACTGTGACATTGGAGATGGTATAGAGATAATCCAGGTTCCCAGAGAGCAGAACCTAAACTACTGTAACATTGGAGATGATAGAGAGATAACCCAGGTTCCCAGAGAGCAGAACCCAAACCACCTGTAACATTGGAGATGGTTTAGAGATAATCCAGGTTCCTGGAGAGAACCCAAACTACCTGTAACATTGGAGATGGTATAGAGATAACCCAGGTTCCCGGAAAGTAGAACCCTGACTACTGTAACATTGGAGATGGTATAGACGATTTTGCTTATATAAGCTGCACTGAAGGGTGGAATCTTAGAAATGGTATTCAAGGAAACTATGGACATAAGCTTATGAGACAGTAGAATTACATATAAATATTTGCATCGAGCAATGCTCTTCTGCAAACAATAAGGACAAGGCCGGCTAGGTATAAATTAACATAAAGCAATAACGTGTCATCTATATGTAGAAAATGAAATGATTTAAATACGAATATGTTTCTTCCATAAACAAAACAAACTTGTACTGTCATTACTGCAACTTCAGTAATCTCCAGCATCAATAAATAAAGAGGAAGATGCTAACATTATTACTTCACAACAATGTATGACCACAACTCCCTCAGTACAGGAAAAAATGCCAAGATGAAGTGGAAGGTATTGTAGAACCCCTCCATACAATATATACTCACAGTAAGGACACTGAGAAGTTGGTTTATTTGAAAACCACACATATACATTATTTTATTTCTTACTAGCCGAATGACCCGGGCAACGCCCAGGTTTTACCCGATTAAATGTTTTAATTCAAATACTATTCGTTACAATTAAAAATTGGCGCCGTGGATGTCACTCTTGTGAAACGTCCCGCTCCAAACTTTGTTAGCTAATCATCTAACTTGCTAAAAATAATATTTAAAAAAAAAATAGCTTTGTAATATAAATTAATGATATTAATTGAAACCATTGTGTGTGTGCACTTTTTTTTTTATTATTATTTTTTTACTTTCATGATTAATTTTTAGTATCAGGGACAAAATAGCATTAATACATATTTTTTAAACATAAATAATTACAAATAATATTTTATTCTAATTAGGAAGAGCAGTTGAAAGAAAATAAATATGGAAAATAAAAATAAAATTTAAAAATGTTATTTAAAAATAATCATGATCTTTTTAAAATTTCCATTATAGATGTCTATTTTTGCTCTGAAATTCTTTTCAGGATGTATTCCAAATGGTCTATTTTTAAAAGAAATGCATGTCTTTCTTCCCCCCTGAAATGTCTTTTAAATAACAGAGATTTTATTGTATTAAAGCCATCCACTGCTGCTGCAGGTGTTATTGATTTTGTATTTAAATCTTTTATAATAACATGGAAATTGAATATTGAAATAAAATGTTATCATAATCATTGTGGCTACATTTTATAAAGATTTATTTATTTAAAAGGTATTTGTAAATTTTAAAATGCACTGGTCCGCAAAATTAAAGGAACAACACATGTTTAAGAAAAAGAAAGTTATATTAAGGGATATATATCAAGTTTTGGTATATTCAAAAGCTTCCATGAATTAAGAGAGTATGTAAAACAGAAAAACAAAGTTGATCCCAATATGCTAAATACCACCGTCTACGTTGACTCCGCCTCCAGCACGTGCCTGAGTCTTTCTCAAAGCGTCCTAATTTTACGCTCCACTAGATTTTTATTGAACCTTTTTGTTTTTAAAAGTTTTCATGGCTTATAGGCAACATTTATCACAATAAAAAAAAATGGCGAGCTATTGTAAGGATGGAAGCAGGCCAATCACAGGCAGAAGTAGCAAGATGGCCTGGAGTGACAAGAAACGTTGTCTCAAGGCTTTGGAAAAAAATTTCAAACGAAAGCTAATTTTGCCAGAACACCCGAACAAGGACGGCCAAGGGTCACAACGTTAAATCAAGACCGTTATTTGAGTCTCCTTGTGCGTCGCAATAGAAGAATGACAGCATCGCAACTACGAAGTGACCTCAATGCAGCTACAGGAGTCTTAGTATCAACTGATACAATACGCAGAAGGCTTCACAAGAAGGGCCTCTATGCTCAACGACCCATAATTTGTGTGCCATTGACACCACCTCAAAAGAGAGCAAAGAAACTTTGGGGCCTGGAATACAGATGAATGGAGGCGTGTAATGTTCACTGATGAGTCCAGATTCTCTCTAAACAGCGATTCTCGTCGTGTCTTTGTCTGGAGAGAGGTAGGAACCAGAAATAATCCCCTGAATATGGTTGAAAGGGATCCCTACAGAAGCCAAGGTCTGGGCTGGAATCTTCTTGGGCGGTCGCACAGCACTCTATATTTTTCGGCAAGGAACCCTGACTGGACAGAGGTATCGGGACGAGATCTTGGCAGCATATGTGATGCCTCAAGCATTGGAAATGGGAGAAAACTTTATTCTAATGGATGATAATGCCCGTCCACATAGGGCTGGTGTGGTCGACACTTTTCTCCAAAACCATGCAATTGCTCGGATGAATTGGCCAGCTCGATCCCCAGACCTAAATCCCATTGAGCATGTATGGGACAACCTAGGACGGCGGATCTCATCCCTCCAACCCCCTCCTAGAAACACTCATGAGCTATAAACAGCCTTAACACAAGAGTGGTCGTTGATTCCACAGGAGCTGATAAACTCCCTAATTCTTAGTATGGGTCACCGATGTAGAGCCTGTCTATCAGTTAAAGGCGACCACACCCCATATCAACAACAATATCCAAGATATTCATGCACTGACTGCAAGAAGATCATTGCTTGACCGGCTAATTTGCATAAAATATGTGTTAGAATTCTTTGATTTCGGGTATTATAAACAATAAAGGAATAATAAATTTGTGTATAAAATTTCATTGATAAATGTTCAATAAAATTTGAGATAAATGAGAAAAATATGTTGTTCCTTTAATTTTGTGGACCAGTGTAACTAAAATATTCCAATGCTGAAAATTAAAAATAAAATAATATTGTACCGTAGAAATCAAGTCTTTGTATATCTGAAGGTGTGAAAGTATTTATTGATGACGTCACCACGACCAGTCGACAAATATTAACAAATCAACAAAAATATCTACAGCTATTATTATTTATTTAAGTAACTCAGGTTCCTGGAGCGTACAGAAGTCGCAACTACCCGGGATGTCCTTCTGACCTAAGTCTTCTT
This sequence comes from Cordylochernes scorpioides, assembly GCA_030710605.1. Classification (NCBI taxonomy): domain Eukaryota; kingdom Metazoa; phylum Arthropoda; class Arachnida; order Pseudoscorpiones; family Chernetidae; genus Cordylochernes; species Cordylochernes scorpioides. The sequence continues at coordinate 46,216,669 of CP092881.1, read as the reverse complement.
GGATTTATATACAATGCCAGTGGAAGTCCAATTAATGAGGTGTTGCCAGGCAGATTTCTTTCTTGGGAGATTTTCTAGGGATGCTGGACATATGTTGGTGATACCTAGGAGAGTGGCTGTCTGGAATCTTTGGTATTGGAAGGTTGGGCAAGTGAAGAGGAGGTGGTCTACGGTTTGGTCTTCATCTTGGCAGTGGGGGCAAGTTGGGTCTTCTTTCGATACCGTTGCAAGGTCTGCCTGAATGTAGCCATGGCCGGTCAAGATTGTTGTGGAGGTAGATCCATGCTTGATGTTTCGAAGCATTTGGAGGAGTAGTTTCGGCGTAGCAGCAAATCTTCGTAGATTTCTGGTGGAGTAATCTTGGATGTAGAGGTCTGTCCACATTTTGAGGGCTATCTGTTCTTTTTTACCGCGCGCGACGCTCTTTGGGAGGGTGGTAAAGGATAGTGGCAGATTAGAATGTGCTGCAGCCTTTGCCGCCTGATCCGTGAGTTCATTTCCTGGAATACCGCTGTGGCCTTTGATCCAGCAGAGTTGTACATTTGGTGAAAAATGCAGGTTGTAGATTATTTCTGCAATTAGTTGTGTTCTTGGGGGCCAAGATCTACATATGGCTGATAGAGCTGATTGGCAGTCTGAGGCAATGATAAAGTGTTTTTCCGGGAAATTCATGGTGATTTTTGTTGCGTAGAGAATGCCAAGCAGTTCAGCTTGGAACGCTGAGCACTCTTGGTGGAGTTTAAGTTGTATGGTTTGTAGAGGAGGTGGTAGGATGACTCCAGCCCCAACTCCTTCTGATGATTGGGATCCGTCTGTGTAAATGGTGGTGACATTTAGTTGTAGTGATTTGGTAAAATAGATTATCTTCCGTAATGGGTGATAGGGTAAAAAGGAAGGACTTGGGCGTGATTCGTAGTGGCCCGTTTTCAAAGTTTTTAAATATTCTATGTGAGCCTTTATAGAGATATCGAGTGGGGGACAACCCGTCAATGAGATAGCTGGTATTGCCGGTGTGCATGGACCACCTCTTATTATTGCTTTCGCATATTTGTAGTGGAGACTACGTAGCTTGCGAGCCCCATTTGTGTCATATGCACGTTTTCCCCAGACACCAGAGCCATATAGTAGCGCTGGGAGAACGACTCTCTTGTAAATTTTGTGTCCGAAACTGAAGGTTGAACCAAATTGCCCTTTTATGGTGCTAGTGAGCCTTGGGAGTATCCATCGGTATTTGAGTAAACTGTTATTGAGATGTTTAATAAATTGTCTCTTTGAATCAAAGGTAATACCAAGGATTTTGATTGTTTTGTTGATTGCAATGGGCTGGTCAAGAAGTCGGATGCTGTCCTTGTTTGGCCATCTTGGTTTGTTTCTGTAAAACATGCATGCTTGAGTCTTGTGGGGATTTACCAACATTCCATGCCTTCTGCACCATTGTGAGAAATTTTCAAGAAAATTGTTTATTTGACATTTAGGAAGCTTTGGGGCCACCTGCACCATTAGTGTGAAATCATCTGCGAAGCCCACTAATTCGCTCTTTCTAGGTTTTTGCAAAGTAAATGCTTTTCTTGCAATCATATTGAAGAGGAAGGGACTTAAAGCCGCTCCTTGTGGGACTCCACGGAGTGACAGAATGTGAACAGTGTGTCCCCATACGCTATAGGCCATTTTTCTATTTATTAAATAGCTGGTAATTGGTTGTAGTAATTCCTCAGGGCAGCTAACCTCTCGTGGGGCTTCAATGGTAGAATACCTATGTACGGTGTCGAAGGATCTTCTAATGTCTAGGCTGATAACTAGTGTTTTCTCCCCCTCTTCCATGTCCCTGTCTATGAATTGGTTTATTGCAGCTAGGGCGTTTTCGGCCGAACGGCAAGGAACAAATCCAAATTGGAGGGGTGAAAACCAATTGTGCCGGTCTGCTAGCCATTGTAGTCGAGCCAAAATGCAACGCTCAAATACCTTGGCTAGGGTGTTGAGGAGAGCAATTGGGCGGAATCTTTCCAGTGGGTTTTCTGCTGTGCTGTCCAGTTTGGGTATGAGGACTAAAAGGCCGAATCTTAAACACTTGGTAAAATGTCCTGCAAGTAGTTTATGTAGGGGAGGACCTCCTAAGTGAAGGCACTTTGCTCCAAGTCGATCAGGGCCTGGAGATTTCTTGAGTCCACAGCATTTGATGGCCCGAAGTACTTCAGCGTCGGTGAAGTCTGGCTCAATGAGGCCAGAAAACTGTATTAAGGGTCGAGGCTGAGATATTGGTGTGTCAGGCAGAAAAAAGTGCTGCAATATTTTTTCACAGGTTTCCTCTGGTGTATAGGGGGTTCCGTCAGATTTTTTGAGCAGTGGAGGTCCTCTTTGGGTGCTTCGTCCTTTGGAAATATATTTGTGGACAGAGCTCCAAGCGGCTGAGGATACTTCTTGACAGAGGTTTATCCATGATAGGTGTTTGGCTCGTCTTATCTCGGCTCTCAGCCTGTTGTGACATGCTCTGTAGAGCCCTTTGAAGAAGTTTCTAATGGGCGTGGATGTGCACTGCGAAAGGCGCCTTAGAGAAACTACTACATTGCGGAGTTTTGCTAAGTCTTTATTCCACCCGGGTTTTGATGGTCTGTTGTCTTTCTTTTTTCTTTTCATGGATATGTTGCAGGCCTCTTGAAGGATTTTGGTAAGAATATGCACCACATCATCTATATCCTGGTGTGTTGATGCGGCATGGAGACGTGAGACTGCATGTTGCAGAGAGGAGCCAAGGAATGCAGTGAAGGCGCTTTCCACACACGTCGATTCAGCCCAGGAAGTATTTTGCGCTGGGGATATTGTATCTTGAATTGTAGTGAGGATCGGTAGATGGTCTGTGAATGCCATTTCAGGGAGGCATGTTCTAGTTGCTCGGGCGGCTAGGGAACTGGAAGCCAAGGTTACATCGTTGGAGGAAGACTGGTGTCCGTTGCTCCAAGTGTATTGCACAGGAGCTCCCAGAAAGTGTAAGTTTGTGAGCATAGAAGATGCTTACAGACTAGCGCCTCGAGCATCACGGACTGCGCCGAGACCCCAGGTAGGGGAGTGGGCGTTGGCGTCCATGCCTAAAACACTTGGTATGGCACATGTGGTATTGATGGATTCGAGGGTCGGAAGAAAGTCATATTCTGTTGCATCATGGTGCCAGTAGGCTGAACAAACTAAGAGGGCTTGTTTGCCTAGCCAGATCATCGCAGCAGTGATGTTTGGGTCGGAGGAATCAACCTGTACAGGATGAAGGCTGGCGCGAATAACTAATCCCGAGGGGATGTAGTTACCAGGTGGAGCAAACGTTAAAAATGTTTAATTGGGCCATCTGAAGTTTCGGGGGAGTTACTGGAGCAGGATTACGTCTGCTTGTGTTTTGATTGCCATTTGGGAAAGTTCCAGAACAGCATCTGGTGACTTTCTGAGGTTGGCCTGTAGAACTTTGAGGGGTTTAATCATATTTTCTAATCTTGGATATTTGTGCCTTACTATTCATTAGTGCTGTAAAGACCAGGATATCCTAAAGGATATTTGGTTATCAGTTGGTGATATCTGTCGATCAAAAGATCTAGCCCGAGGGCGCATGCCGGCCATCACCTTCCTCGGAAGAAGCCGCTCCTAACATGGAGGACAGACGCTTCATCAGCCGTTCCTAACATGGATGCAGACGCTGGAGTAGTTGTTGTTGGCTACAGCCTTTGGTTGATTACATGGCGGGCTGGACTCGCCATTTGACTCAGTGTCGTCTTGGATATTTGTGCCTTAACCAAGGGACATGCGCGGGATGTAGCTTGGTGGGTTAGTGCTTCAGATGAGGTTTCTACCTTTTTGGAGCAGTTATGACATTTCAGTGTGTTGCTTGGGCATTCATGTCCCTCGTGTCCTGTTGTACCACATTTGTAGCATATGGGGTTGGCGGCTTGGCAGGTCGATGCGCGGTGGTTGAAACCGCAGCATCTGTAACACTGCTTCAGAGAATAGCTTTTCTCATAACGGTGTATTAAGCTTGCGATGGGGATCTTACCACGTTGTTGCAGAGTCTTGGCAGCGTCATCGTCCACTTCGACGAATACTGTGGTGTAACCTTTTGGATTGGGTTTGGGTCGATGTGCAATTCTGAAGTGTCTTTTCCCTGGTATATTCTTGAATGATGGGTTGTTTTCCAGACTTTTAAGGATTTCTTCATTTTTGGTGCTGTCTTCTACCCCAAAGATACAGTATCTGGGGTGGATCGTTGGACGTTCCTGACAAGACAGTTCGGATGGCATGGCATTGTTCAGCTTGGATGCTAGCTCAGCGGCAACATGTTTGGTTTTAGTGTGGATGACCAGCTTCCCTTTACCTTTCACTGAAGCAGCTACCTCGTTTGAGGCAAAGAGAGAAGGGTTTTTTTACTTTACTTCGCGGAGGATTTCTCGAGATTCCTTAGTAGGATTTATGGATTTAATTACGACATGGGATTCAAAGTCTCTTGCCAGGTTGTTATAGGTTGGTTTAACCTTCGAGGAGACAGGCGCTGGGGGTTTGGTCATGTCTGCTGTTTTAGCATATGAGGGTCTGGATGGTGTCTCTGCCATTGGCTTGGGGCGAGACTGTGCGAGGTTGATACCAGTGTAGGCATCCTGGAGAGCCAGCTCAGCGAAGTTTTTATGAGGTTTCTGCGTAGATCTTCATTTAATTTAGCCTTAGTAGCGAGCGTATTTATTTGATTCACGCCGGTGTTGAAGGCGCAAGAGATTTGACCGAACTTGAAATCGAGATGTTTAGGGTCAGAGTCCATCTCGGAGCGATTTCGTTTCACGCCTGATGGCTTGTTACTTAACATCATTCTACAGCTATAGAATCTTGAGCAAGCAAGCAATGAAATATTTTGATGATTATTTTACATAAACAGAGTAATATATAATTATATAATCTTTTGAATATTTTCATTGAATAATTAAATTAAAATATAAAATATTAGTCACTTCGCCACATAGCCTCCTCCTATGAAGAGCATCGACCCAATTCTCAGAAGAAGACTTACATCCTCAGTCTCAAGGCTCGAGAACGGGTGATGGGCCTGAGATCTCTTCGCGGGTCTGTGGTTGTTGTGTTCGTTCAGTGGAGATATCTTCCTGGACGCTCGGCGAGTCGTTTTCTAGGTCCTCTTCTAGGTGCTCCTCCTGGTCCTCTGGGTTTAAATGAGGCTTTATTCTACAAATGTGAACTAAGTCTTTTGTTTTACGACGACCTTGCTGGTTTCCGAATGTCTCAACTTCATAGGTCACATTGAAAATTTTTCGGGTTACTTTATATGGGCCGAAGTAACGTCTCATTAGTTTTTCCGAATATCCCACTTTACGCACAGGGATAAAGATCTATACGAGATCTCCAGGCTGGTAAATTATATTTCTGTGATGGGCGTCATAGAGAGGTTTATTGCTATCTTGAATATCTACCAAATAAAAAAGCTCCCGGAATCGACGAATTGCCTAATGAAGCTCTCAAACTGCTCCCTAACCATATACTAGCATCAATAACCGAAATATTTAACGCCTCACTGCAGCTTGCCCACTTCCCTGACAGATGGAAAACGTCCATTATCTGTCCCATACTTAAAAAAGGAAAATCCATGCATGAACCAACAAGCTACAGGCCCATCTCACTTCTACCTGCCATCTCAAAACTATTCGAAGACTCAGAATAAGAATAAGAAGACTCAGAAAATCCCTCGAAGAAAAGAATCCACTCAGACCTGAACAATTTGGCTACCAAGCCAAGCACTCAACATTACACAGCTAGTTGTTGTCACTGAAAAATAAGAAAAGCCATGGACCTAGGCCAAATAACAGGAGCTGTATTCTTCGATATTGCCAAAGCATTCGATAAAGTCTGGCAAGAAGCCCTTCTCTAAAAAAATGTGCAAAAAGCACCTTCCTGGAGACATCATAAAAATAACGCAAAACTTCTTAACAAATAGAACATTCAAGGTACGAGTCAAAAATTAACTTTCAACAGCTAAGAACATCCTTGCCGGGGTCCCTCAAGGATCAGTCACAGGACCAACCTTATTTGACATATATATATAGACGACTTCCCCTGCATTGAAGACACCTCTTTACACCTATTTGCCGATGATACCGCCATTTTAGCCTCTACATATGACTTCGACAGACTCCACATGAAACTCCAAGAGGCCTGCATCTTTTCCACGCTCTGGTGTAAAGAATGGCGAGTCACAATGAACCCCCAAAAAGCGAAGCAATAATTTTCTCCAGAAAAAAAAAAGAAAAAAATTAAGAAACCTTTAGACGAACTTTTTGTCTTCGAAGACAATATTAAATGGAAAGAGAACATCCGATACCTAGGGATGACCCTAGACGAGCACCTAACCTTCAAAAAAACACATTGAAAACAGAATTAATTTGGCGAAAGCTGCCCAACACCGACTATCCCTACTTCTAGGAACGAAAAGCAAATTATCCCTTCATTGCAAAAGAACCATTTACACGTCAATAATAAGACCAATACTCATATATGGCCACCCCATTTTTATGACAGCACATAAGACCATCCTTAAAAAGCTAGAAGTCTTTGAAAATAAAATGATCAGAAAAATCATGTCTCCACCCTGGTTCGTTCGGAACACAATCCTCAGGAACGATCTAAATATCGAAAACATCAATGACTACATTATTAGACAATCATTTAAATTTTACGAAAAATCCGAAAAATTAGAAAATCCCACCTTTAAGGAAGCCACAAACTACAAATGCGGAAAAAGGAAAATAAGAAATTTAAAACCTAGACAAATTCTCCATCAATTAAGCCAGAATGACGAAAAGCGGAAAAAAAGGAAAAACAAACCCACCTTGAATATCAAACAACCCAGAAAAAAAACCTTCTCAAGAATAATATCCCCAAGGACCTGAGAATCCGGACCCAACGACATCATTATAAATTATAATTTTAAATGAACCCCTGTACATAACCACCCTCCTCAGTATATTGTAAATATGATGATCTAGGTTGCTCTTTTTGAGCGGCACCTAATAAAGTTATTTGGAACTGGAACTATTGCTATCTTGAGATTTCATGGAGTGGATACGTGCCAGTTTTCGTGCTTCTTTGGCTCTTGCCCCTAGAGTTTGGATGAAATCGTCATCTTCTGGCAATAACACGTCAAGTGGAGTCTCGGCTTCACGCCCTTGTACAAGGAAAAATGGGGTGAACCCAGTAGACTTCTTGCTTTTCTGTGTTGAAGGCAAATGTAACGAATGGAAGAATCCTGTCCCAATCTTTCTGATTGACATCCACATACATGGACAGCATGTCTGCTATGGTCTTATTCAACCTCTCCGTGAGTCCATTCGTCTGGGGGTGATAGGCGGTCGTCTTCCGATGGGTTATTCTGCATTGGTTGTTCAGATCACTTATCATTGAAGATGTGAAGTTCCTTCCTCTATCCGTGATTAATTCCCTCGGCGCGCCGTGCTTTAAGATGACATCATCAATGAAGAATTTGGCAACTTGCATGGATTCACTTGTGGGTAGGGCTTTAGTTATTGCATATTTCGTTAGGTAGTCCGTACATACAATAATCCAACGGTTGCCACCTACTGATGTTGGAAATCTTCCCAGGAGATCCATTCCTACCTTTTCAAAGGCAACTTCGGGGACAGGTATTGACTGTAAGTGCCCTGAGGGGGGCTGGGGCTGATGTTTACGTCTCTGACAATCAGAGCAGTGAGCCACATACCTTCTAACTGTTCTATACATTCCGGGCCAGTAATACTTTTTTCTTATTCGGTCATAGGTTTTAGTAAATCCGAGGTGACCAGCCGTGGGTGAATCATGGAAATTTTTCAGTAATTCCTGCCTGAGGTGGCGAGGGACCACCAGAAGCGATATTCTTCCCATTGGATCATAATTCTTTTTGAAGAGAGTATTATCAATTTTCAGAAAGAACTTATTAGAGGTCTCTTGTTGCATCTTGTCAACGATCTTCATGAGATCCGGGTCTTTCATTTGTTCCTATCCAAATTTCTGTAAGGCCATAAACTAGGAATATCTTCCTCACTACAGCTTAAAGGACTTCACGATAAACAGTCAGCGTCCTGATGTTTTCTTCCACTCTTGTACATAACTGTAACCTCAAATTCTTGCAAACGAAAGGCCCATCTTGCTAATCTTCCACACGGGTCCTTGAGATTGGTATCCCAACACAAAGAATGATGGTCTGTTACATTAATAAATGGGCGTCCGAAAACATAAGGACGGAATTTGTTTATAGCCCAAATTATGGCAAGGCATTCTCTTTCAGTAGTGGAATAATTTTTTTCTGCTTTATTGAGCGTTCTTGGTGCATAGGCAATAGCTCTTTCCTTTCCATTCTGAATTTGTACCAAAACTGTTCCTATTCCATAGCTGCTTGCGTCCGTGTGTATCTCTGTTGGGGATGAATAATCAAAATGTCCCAAGGCAGGTTCGGAAATTAGTGCTGACTTTAGAGCATCAAATGCACGTTGTTCTACTAGGCTCCAACAAAATTTTGAGTCTTTTTCAAAAGTTCATTCAAAGGTTGGGCTAAATGTGCATAATTAGGTATGAAGCAGCGGTAGTAGGATGAAAAGCCAAGAAAACTTCTAACTTCCTTCAATGACCATGGCGTAACGAAATCGCGGATTGCTTGAATCTTTTCTTGGTCGGGACAAATTCTATTTTCACCTACCTCATGGCCAAGGACCGTGATAGTTTTTGCACCAAACTTGCACTTCTTGGAATTGAGACATAATCCGGCTTTTTAAAGGCAATTTAATACAAGTTGAAGGCGTCTTAAATGTTCTTCAAAATCATCTGAAAAAATTATGTCGTCGAGGTAACACAAGCAAATTGTCCACTTAAGACCCTTCAGAAGATTATCTATCATTCGTTCGAAGGTAGCTGGAGCATTATATAACCTAAATGGCATTACTTTGAACTCATACAGTCCATCTGGAGTTATAAACGCTGTTTTCTCACGGTCCGATTCCACACCACAGTCTTACTACAAGAAAAACAGTCACCCTTGTTACACCCACTTCAGTTCTTTCTGCCCAAGAGCACACAAATTTAACCTTGTAAAGGCCCTCACTAAGCGCATCCACACCCATTGTTCCCTCCCCATCTTTAAATCTATAGAAAAAGAAAACATAATATCGAATCTCACCTTAGCAGATTTCCCACTTCCTTTTATTAATAGACACACTTACAGGCTTAGTCCCCCCAACCCTCCAACAGTCTACAGATCGACATGTGTTTTACCCTTTTCCTCCCACACAGTTAACATCTCAAGAATCCTTAAAACATATGGCATCCACACATATTTCAGTAATACCCTAAATTTATCCACATACCTCAGACATCCCATAACCACATCAGACTCGCCCCCTGATCTCCTCCATAGTGCCAGCGTGGTCTACTCTGTCTCATGCACGCAATGTGCTGCCACATATGTGGGTGAGACAGGTAGAAACGTGGCTCTTAGAATATCAGAACACAAAAGGAATATTAGAAACAGTGACCCCCGCTCCTTAATATACCAACACATGTCTTCCACAGGCCACACATTCAACCTCAGCCAGCCGTCCATTCACTATCATCACGTTACAAACCAGCACCAAAGATTGGTGTTGGAAGCTATAACCTCTGTCAACCTGAACAGTTTTAATAGAAAAATAGACATACCAGATATATATAACATATTCCTGTCCTGATGTGTTTAATCTGTTTATTCTGTCTTCCCTTCACAGTGATATTCCAGTCTTCCCTAATGTGTCAGATTTAGAATTTACCTCATTGTCCTTTTTTCCCTATATTTGCATATCTTAATTTGTAATCATAGTTGTATTTTGTTTCTCCGTCTATAAGGAAAAATGTAAATATGCTAAAATATTGCTTACCATAGTATAAATAGGCTTGTATCTCTTTGAATCTCTTAGCTTTTTGTCAGTAGAAGGGCGTGTGGCCCCAAAGCTCGCTCGTGTTTTATCAAAAAGAAAATCATCTTCCTTCGTTCTTTACTTTATTTGAATATCTATATGTGGTAACCGAGGGTCAAACCAGTAGTAACCGAGAGGGACAGTCAGGGCGTGGAGAGTTTTCCAGTACCTCTCTGCACCTTGGAGGACCTTTAACAGTTCTCACAGAGTACAGGCAGTCGTGGTCGAGGCAGAGTGGAAAGCTTGGGAATGTCCACACACAAAAAACGAAGAGACACAGTTGTAGTAGGAAGTTCCGTGAACAGATAAAAGTCGAGCTAAGAGCAAGATGGAGATAAGAGTTCTTACTGTTTTACATGATGATGAGGTGGTCCTGGCTATAACCGACAAGGGCACACGCCGATGGTGAAGTGACTGTAATTTCGGCTAAAACCGAGGTTTTATATACCTTTGCCGAGGAGGGAGACATGCGAGAATTTGGACTTTGAACGGGTCCAAAGGGCATGGGGCGTCTGCGCTATTCTGCACCCTTTGACCTTGATGACAACGACTTGCCAAATTCCTCTTTAGGGTTGTTGGATTTCTATCTCGATTTCTTTCTTAGCTCAGCTCTTAATCTATCACATAGTTTTATTTATTCATCCTCAGTTTGTACAAAGTACATTACATATGGTGATGCAATGACACATGTCAATCATGCGTATAATTATTTATAGATGTGTTTCTATATGCAACATGACAATCTTGTTATAAGTATTATACAATATAGGGTTGTTTGTTTAAATTACCATAGATGGGCCCCGGGAGTGAAAGGGCTTATCCGGGTTTAAACGGGTAAAGCCTCTCTAACACAGGTAAGTAATTAAATTTTCTTTTAATTAATTTAAACTGTGAAGATTAAAAAGGGCTATAACAAGATGTTTTGTTTGGATATTTCTGAAAATTATAAAAAATATAACTTATTTTTAATATTTAAAAGTTATGATATTCATTATAAAAGAGAAATTTAGATAAAACCTGTTTTAACGTCCATCCATACAGAGTTCAAAACAATAACTCACCCGTGCAGGCCCGGTCACGCTCCGCCGCGTCACGTGGGAAAACATCCAATGTTCTCAGCACATCCCCCTTTTTAAGATTTGAAATATATATACCTTACAAACTTTAAATGCATAATATAATTAATGATGAAGGCGATCCAAGGTTTAACAATTCGTCCACTCCGGGTTCTTATCTGGCCGTCTTCTGAGTCGTTAGAGGGATAATCTACAACTGGGTTCTTTTCATTTTCAACCAGTTCCTCCTCCGAAAAGGTCGGCGTCGATGGGTCGGCTGGATATTGCACTGTATCTCCTTTTCGTAGATGGAATCTGTTTCGACGTAAAGTCTCAACTGGAGTATCAACCATATATGACCTTGGTGTCGATGCTTTGTGCTTTAAAATCCCCCTGATTCGCATATCTGTAATCCAAACCGTGTCACCTTCGGATAGCTTCTCCATGTCCGTAGCTCCGCAGCGTCGATCATATCTGGATTTCATATTCTTTCTCCTTCTCCCCTCCTTTCTTTTCAGGGTCCGAGAGTCCACCAACCTTGGATTAAGATTCTCTGGTGCAATTGGCAAGGTCGTTCGGAGTTTACGTCCCATGAGAAGCTCAGCAGGGCTGTAACCGTTCTCCAAAGGGGTCGATCGATACTCCAGGAGTCCAAGCGATGGGTCTTGATTTTTCTTGAGGATCAACTTAGCAATTTTCACACCTGCTTCTGCCATCCCATTGCTCTGCGGGAATCGAGGACTTGAAGTGACATGTGTGAATCCGTACTGCCTTGCGAAATTTGCAAATTCACGAGCAGCTCCAAATTGCGTCCCATTATCGCTTACAACAGTTTCTGGTATTCCATGTCGGGCAAATATGGATTTGCAACTACGCACCACCACATTGGCTGTGAGCCGATCCAGCTGAATCATTTCAGGAAAGCGAGAATAATAGTCAATGACGACTAGATACCACCTATTCTCGAACAAATCCATTCCAATCTTTTGCCACGGTCGTGTAGTAAAGTTGGTTGGTATCAAAGGTTCATGTTTTGAGACGGCTTCCTGGATACAGACACTGCATTTTCTGGCCGTTTCCGCGATCTCTTCCGAAATTCCAGGCCACCATACCGTCTCACGTGCGCGAAGTCTTGTTTGTGTAATCCCGAAGTGCCCAGCGTGCAACTTATCTAGGATCTCCAGTTTCATACTTGCTGGAATAACAAGACGACAGCTACACATCAGTAGTCAATTTTGAACGCCGAGTTCATCCTTGACATGCCAATAAGAGAGCAGAGCCTGTGACATCTTCTTCTTATCTGGCCAGCCTTGCTCAAGGTAGCTGACTACTGCTTTCAGGGTCGTATCTTCTTGTTGAGCTTCAAAAATCTTCGTCAACATCTCGTCTTTGTCGGTTATACATGAGAGAACTGCATTTATATGCGCTGAGGTTGGCCGGTCATCTTCACCTCCCTCGGTTGTAAGAAGTGGTTGTCTGGATAATGCATCGGCGTCGAGCAGCTCCTTTCCAGGGATGTCCAATCTTGTTTTGAGCTTTTCCATCGAAGGTATTGGTACCCTTCGAGGAGTATTGTTGGCTTCCGTAGGCGTCTCTTACTGGGAAAAAGAAAGAAGGGATTCCATTTAATTATAAACTAATACATGCATTTATTTGAGGAACGACCCGCTCCAAGACAATAGTTACAAAAGAAGCAAACGAGCGGGGGGAACAACAAAAACAAAGTCCTAAGCGTAGTGGTGGCGTGACGTCAGCGTCGGTGTATCCCCTTTTTTTCTGGGGAGCTCGGCTTCCATATTCTGTTTATTATATTCCATTTGTCTGCGGCTCTCTGGTCGGGATGGCGCCTACATTCGGCCATTCCTGGATTTCAATCGTCCTCGATTGAACCTTGCGTTGCAGGAACGTCGTGGATTGCGTCGGAGGGTGTCTTCTTCTTCTGACTCCTCGTCTGGACTTTCTTCTGTAGCTGAATCATCTTCTTCACTGTGCCAAGTCTTCAGTTGACTGATATGGGCCGTTGTCGTGTAGAACCGTCCACAGGTTCTTTCGCTTAACTGAGTCACTCTGTACGTGTCGCTTGGCAGAACCTCGGTGATTATTAAGGTCCTCGATACTTGGGTTGCGCCTTGGTTGGTTCACCAGTCATGCCTCATCACTACAATTTCTCCTACTTCGAATTGGAGTGTACGGCATTTCTTCTTATTGTAGTACGTCTTCATGATATCTTGTTTATTCTCAATTTGGGTTCTCACACTCTTCGTCGGCTAATCTTCTAAGTATCCCGTCGTGGAATAGAGGGGAATAGCCGTGGAGTGTTTCGAACGGTGTTTCATTCGTCGTCTTGTTCACCTCATTATTCAGGTCTCGCTCTACCTCCTTGATCTTCAGGTCTCAATCCTTCCGGATCCTCGATACTGGTGGCTATAGTGGACAATACTGTTCGGTTCACTCTTTCGACCATCACGTTCTCTTGCGGATGTTTCGTAGAGTTCAGTGTATGATTGTTATGTTTGTTGAATTAATGACAAAGGTCAGTTTAAAGGTTATATAGTAAAGAAGGAAACATAGTTTATTTACTTTTAAAGATATACGCGTGGTCTCATGCCACCGCCCGAGATAGGCTTACTTCCTCTCTACCTCCGCGCATGCGCGGCGGCTACGTCACATCTGGGCGCGGCGGCTACGTCACGTCCGGTGACGTCACGACATCACATCTTCCCCCTTTCCTGTAACACTTGGACCGTAGTCGCGAAGCGATGGGAGAACTGTCAGGAGGTGGGGTAGATTCCTCCTGGCTGGCGTGGTCATCCAAATGTAGGGCAGGATGTATTCCCAGTTCATGTCGGATGTCAGGACGGGTGTAGGTCTCGGCACACTTCTGGTACAGTCTCAGTCTGCGGGCATTCCACACTTTACCATCAGATAGCACAAATGTAAATGGTCGCAGTTGTTTGGTTATGGTGAACGCGCCCCTCAACTTGGAACGTCCTTTCATGACGGGATCACCCGCTTGGACTTTTCCCTGATCTCCAACTTGTAGTTTAGGACTACAGCTTTTACTTTCACTGTCGCTCTTGACTTCCTGACGGCAAGCTTCCTCAGGTGGTTTTGTTTTAACTTCCTTATCGAACACGTGCACCAAAGTTCTCAAAGTTCTTCCATGGAGCGCTGCTGAAGGTGTTTGCTTCGTAACGGTGTGCGGTGTAGATCTGTATTCTCTCAAGAACAGTTGTATCGTTCTTTTAACCTCTGTATGCTGTAGGTGTGCTGTCAGGACCGTTGACTTTAGAGTTTTATTGAAGTTTTCCACTTCTCCGTTGCAAGCTGGATGGTAGTTAGCAGTCCGTATATGCTTAATGCCATTGCTCCGCAGGAAGTCTTCAAACTCCTCGGAGATAAAGGGTGTTCCATTGTCGGTGACAATCTCACGTGGAAATCCCTCTCTAGAGAAAACATTTTCCAAAAAGTTTATTATCACTTTAGAGGTAGTCTTGTTCGTACAGAAGACTTCGGGCCATTTAGATGTGTAGTCAATTAGAGTTATAGCAAACCTGAATCCAATATCGGAGTCAATGAAGGGTCCAACTATATCCAGGCCAAGTTTAGTCCAGGGATTTGCTGGCCTTTCAACAGGGGTTATGGGGACTCGAATAGACTATAGTCTCTTGTCCTGGTTCTTACATACCCAGCAATTGGTTACCAAGTCTTCCACGTCTTTATCCATCCCGGGCCACCAATAGCTTTCTCTTAACCTTTGCTTAGTTCTGACCATTCCTTGATGGGCTTTATGAGCAAAGGACAGCAATTTATTTCGGAGAGATACTGGCTCTAGAATTTTTCCTTTTTCATTCAAGATCAGGTCTTCCTGAACTGAAAGATCCTTTCTTAATCTGAAGTACTTATTTAATTGTAAAGATTCATTATTACTCCATGGTTTCATCAGTTGCTCTTTTAAGGCAATAATTTCAGGGCACAGTGAAAATTCTCTCAGGAATTCCTCTTCACTGATAGCCAACATGTCCTGATTGATGGATGCAATTAGTTCAACTTCACCATCATAGTCCTCATAGGATGATAGCGATGATCTGGAGAGATAATCAGGTAATAAGTTATCTCTTCCCTTTTTGTATTCGATGTTGTAATCAAAGTTCATGAGCCTTGCAGACCATCTTGCAATTCTCAGTCCTGCTCTATCATTGCCTTTAGTTGTAAGCAATGTCGTTAGAGAGGATTGATCCGTTCTCAAAGTGAACTTCAGACCCCAGACCCATCTTCTAAACTTTTCACAAGCCCACACACAAGCGAGGGCTTCTTTTTCATCGATTGAGTATTTCCTCTCAGCATCAGAAAGTGTTCTTGAGGCACACGCCACAATGCGCTCCTCTCCCTTTTCTGACAGCTGTGAGACTACGCATCCTATGCCGCTATGAGATGCATCAGTTGTAATGACCGTAGGCAATTTTGGACAGAATAGGGCAAGTACTTGTCCCTTTTTAAGAGAGTCCTTTACTGTTTGCAAAGCTTTTGCATGTTCTCCTCTCCACTTAAACGGAACACTTTTCTTAAGCAACTTTTGTAGAGGTTCCATAATTGTACTTTTGTTAGGGATGTATTTCTGGAACCAGTTTATCATTCCGATTAAGGATCTAAAACCTGACTTATCTTTGGGAGGAGGGGCATCTAAGAAAGGTTTCATCAACTCCTCATCCAGATGAACTCCATTATCATCAATTATGTGCCCTAAACATTTTAAGGACTTCTGCCTGTAAATTGACTTTGCGTCATTTAGCATAAGGTTGACTTCTCTAAGTCTAGACAGAACTTGATTTAACTTTTTATCATGGTCTTCCATACTGCTACCCCCAATTATTATATCATCAAGGTAACAACTTACACCTTTAATGTCCATCAGAAGTTCACTTAAATATCTTTGAAAAGCATCTGGTGCTGAGCTCAGGCCATAGGGCAACCTTTTAAACTGGTAAATCCCCATATGAGTAATAAAAGCAGTGAGGTGCCTGCTATCAGGGTGAAGTCTTATCTGGTGGTATGCCTGGGATAGATCCAAGTTAGTAAAAACTTTACAACCGTGCAAGGATGATAGTATGTCCTCAATTAGTGGAATTGGGTAGGCATCCAATATCACAGCCTTGTTCGGTTCTCTTAGGTCAATGCAAAGCCTTATTGAGCCATCTTTCTTTTTGGAGACCACAATGGGTGAAATCCATTTAGATGTAACAATGGGTTCAATGATGTCCATTTTCACCAGGCGTTGAATTTCCTTGTGTACCTCATCTAAAAGGACTGGTGGCAGTCTCCTTAGTTTTTGTTGTACCGGCGGTACACTCGTATCAACAAAGATTTTGTACTCAATGTCCTTTGCGAAGGGTAAAGTTTCAAGAATCTTGCTACTTTTAGTGATTTGGTTGACTTTTCCATACTTTATGGAAAGCCCGAGTTTATTAAATAACTCCAATCCCAAAATAGGTGAGTCAGCTCTAACAACATGTAAGAGCGTATGTACAACAGTGTTACCATGCTTAATTTTAGCGGGAAGGTCACCAAGTACGTCAATAGCTTGCTGCGTATAGCTTTTCAGTGCTACCGAAGCTGGGTTTAATTTACTTTTTTCAAAGTATTTGGTGTACAAACTCTCTGGAATCAATGACACTGAGGATCCTGTGTCAACTAGGAACTTTATAAGAACATTACTTGTTCCACTATTAACATTCAAGTCCATTTCAAGCTTTGAAGGCTGATGAATTGGTTGGTTACATTGTGCCATTGTAATGTTCTTAACTGAAAACTTAGATAAACAATACTTTTTAAAATGCCCTACCTTCAGGCACTGGTGACACTTTACATCCTTAGCAGGACAATCAGGACTTGTAGCTTTATGCTTACCTCCACAACGCAGACACTTGAAGTTTGTCGAGATCTTTTTGCGCTCCCGAAGATTAAGCTCAGTGCGGCTATCATTAGCAGCGATCTTATTTATCCCTTCGGGCGTATTATCGAACATCTTGTTGTCCTCCTGGGCCTTCTCGTACTGAGTAGCAAGTTGTACCACTTGATCCAGGTTTAAGTCCGTAGTCTCCACTAGAAGCCGATCCCGTAGTTGCTTGATTTTGGTTCCGACAATGAACCGATCCCGAATCAATTCGTCTTCCATAGAACCATAGGCACAGTCTTTAGCCAGCGCGCATAGTGCCGATATGTAGTCAGCGATTGTCTCGCCTTGTAATTGCCTTCGATCATTAAATTTCATCCTGATTACCCAGGGGCGAGATTTAACAACATATCTCTGCCTTAGAAGATCAATAGCTTCACTTAAGGAAGTGACA
Source organism: Cordylochernes scorpioides (assembly GCA_030710605.1). NCBI lineage: Eukaryota > Metazoa > Arthropoda > Arachnida > Pseudoscorpiones > Chernetidae > Cordylochernes > Cordylochernes scorpioides. The sequence goes on along the minus strand of CP092881.1, from coordinate 46,199,299 downwards.
GTACTGGCCTTGGGCAACGTGTAATATTGGCGTTGTGCTTCAGCTCCAACACTGTTCAAGAAGATAGCAATTTTTCTGTTTTCTTCCACATTTAGTTTATCCTCAGCAATCATGTAGTTGTTGAAATAACGAACATATTCGTCAAAGTCCATGCTTTGGATGCCATCTTGCAGGAACGGGATGAGTTTACCGGCAGCCATCTTGAATTATTTGTTTACATTAAAAAAAAATCAATTAAAAAAAAAAATTGATCACTTTACCTTGAATCCTCGTCGCCACTTTGTTATGTTTGTTGAATTAATGACAAAGGCCAGTTTAAAGGTTATATAGTGAAGAAGGAAACATTGTTTATTTACTTTTAAAGATATACGCGTGGTCTCATGCCACCGCCCGAGATAGGCTTACTTCCTCTCTACCTCCGCGCATGCGCGGCGGCTACATCACATCCGGGCGCGGCGGCTACGTCACGTCCGGTGACGTCACGACATCACAATGATGTATTCCATTTCCTCGACATAATTCTTCAAATCGTCTTGAGGTAAAATATGACCCTCTGTCGCTGATGATCCTGTCGGGTAGTCCGAAATCATTTACAAAACTTTTCATTACCTTCAGGACGTTCTGCGTCGATGTATTCCATACAGGGCTTAATCGGACAAATCTTGTCAGATTATCGACAATCACTAAAAGTTCCTGGTTACCTCTTGTACTTCTCACGAAAGGGCCTACGTGGTCCATATGTACGATGGAAAACGGTCTCTTGCCTGGCTTAATGGGGTGTAAGAAGCCTTGTTGTTTTCCACCGGGAACTTTGTTAAATAAACACTCGACACACCTAGCAACATGGCGTCGAACGTACCTCTTCATTGAAGGAAACCAGTACAATTCCTTAATTTTGTTGACAGTCCTATCAACCGCAAAATGTCCCATTAGATCATGGAATTTAACAACTAAACTTTTCCTCATACTTTTGGGTATAACATACAGGGCTCGTGCCTCTTCTCCATTTTTCACCATGCGGAAAAGTCTGCCTCCTTTTTAGCTGTAGTCGTTAATTCTATTTTGTTCTCCTACTGTTCTATCACACGGGTCCTTTCGAAAGATCTGAATCAGGTCTCTCAATTCAAGGTCGGAATGCTGAATCATCATGATTTGTTCTTCCAGTGTGATTGTGAAGCATACTTCGAGGTTTTTCTCCACGATTTCCTCCATCGTGTCTCTAGGGTCGTCGACTGGAGCTCTGCTCATTCCGTCTACGTGGGCCATCTTCTCTCCTGGTTTATGCCGAATGTCGAAATCGTATTCCTGAATCAGATTGTACCATCGCGCTATCTGAGGATTTGTAGTCTTCTTCGCGTTCATGTAGACCAGCGCTTGGCAATCTGTAACCACTGTAAACTTGATTCCGACGAGGAACTGACGTAGTCGATCCAAGGTCCACACTATCGCCATCAGCTCCAATTTGCTTGAATGGTACATCTTCTCAGCCTCTGTTGTCTTCTTGCTCACACAGTAGACCAGGCGCCATTTGCAGTCTTCGTCCTCCTGTAGCAACATTCCTGCTAGTCCCTCAGCACTCGCATCGCAATGTACTTCTGTCTTAAGTTCAGGGTTGTAATGAGCTAGTACCGGATATTCGACCAGATCATTTCGAAGTCCTCCAAATGACCTTCGCTGTTCTTCCTTCCATTCAAATTGTGTTCCTTTCTTTGTAAGTCTGCTTATCAGTTCTGCTTTCCTCGCGAAGTTATTTACAAATCGTCTGAAGATGTTTGTCAGTCCCAGAAAGCGTCGTATGTCGTGGACATTCTTGGGTTCTGGAAATTCTTCTATCGCCTTGATCTTTCTTGGGCCTGGCTTAAGTCCGCCTGTACTGATGACATACCCTAGAAACTCAACTTCCCTCCTTCCGAACTCACATTTAGAGGGTTTCAATGTCAACTTCGCTGATCTTATTCTTTCAAGTACTTCCCTCAACCTTTCGATCATCTCCCGCCAATCCTTTGCCGGGATAATCACGTCGTTGAGATAGCAGAATGCCTTCTTGTTCAGCAGCGGACTTAGAACAGTGTGCATCAGTCTTCGAAATTCTGCTGGTGCGTTGGCGAGCCCAAAAATCATCCTTTCGAATTGACCTGTATCATCTGGGGTGATGAATGCTGCCTTTAGTTTTGCCTTATCAGTCAGTGGTATCTGCAGATATCCATGCGCCAGATCCAGAGTGGTGAAGAATTTCCTATTCCGTAGGCCTTTTCCAGAAGGTCGTCTATCCTCGGTAAAGGGAACTTGTCCTTAACTGTTTGAATGTTGAGTCTCCTATAATCCACCACCAAACGATGATCTCCAGTTTTCTTTCTCACAAGTAGGACGGGGCTAGCGTAGGGTGATCTAGTTTCCGTGACTATTCCATTGTCCTTCCACTCTCTGACAATCTCTTTGATTGCTTCGCGTTCACTTGCAGTCGTCTTGTACGGCCTCAGACAGACTGGCTTGCTTCCATCAACCTCCTTAATGTCCATCTTGGTGACATCAGTGCACCCTAATTCACCCATACCAAAAGCGAAACAGTCTCTATATTCATTCACTACATCGAGGATTTCTTGTCTCTCTTTCGGAGTCAGAGAATGATTGACGTCCTCAGGCAGTATGGGGCGCTTTCGTTTCATTTGGTCCTGTCCTTCCCTCTTCTCTTCACTTTTAGTCTGAAACGAATCCTCTGAAACGTCCAGGTTAACAACAATGTCATCAGGGCTCAGCAGTTCAACTCGACCTATGCATTGGTTTTTCTCTACTCTCAAATTGCCCTTGCCAACTGAGATGATGGATACGGTTGTCTTTCCATCAACCAATTCCAATAGAGAATTGACACAGTCGTCTACTCCTGTGAACAATACGTATCCGTCCCTTACCTCGTCTGTAATTGCACTTGCAAAGTTAATGCAGTCGCTCCCCAACTGAACAGTCTCGGTTGCTCAGTTCAACGCGACGCGACTTGATTTCTTCTTGCAGATTAGCAAACGGAAATTCGGTTGAATAGCCAATATGCAGTTTCTCACCGATTCTGGCGAAGGATACGTAGGGCAGATCTGTCCATGTTCTTCCAATTAGTATGTCATAAGGTTGAGCATCATCGTTAAAAATGAATACAGCGATTTCTTTTCGACGACGCCATCAATCTCCAGGTCAACTGTCGTCTTCCCAACGGTCCTGGCAGCTGGTGCGGTCTGGTTACCGATGCCGTACAGACTAGTCGAGTCTGGTTCGATGTCGACGTTGATCCTCCTTGCGACCGATTCTCTTAATAGGCAACTGCTGCTCCCGGTGTCTATCATTGCTTTCACGGTCTCCTTGTTGTCGATATTGGCGTCCTTCAAATATACATCTGGTGGGACAGGCTTCAGTCCTTCGACTTCCAGGTTGGTTACTTTTAGTCTTTCTTTGGGTCTTGTGCACTTTCTTTCCTTGTGCCCCGTTTGACCGCATCCTCGGCATGTCAACGTAGCCTTGGGTACTGGGCAGTCTCTGGCAATGTGTCCAAACTGATTACAGTTGAAGCACTTCGGTTCTCCCTTGTCGCTTCTGATTGCACGGTTGACCATTCTCCTCAAGGTGTTAGGATACTTTTCACTGATTTCGTTCCTTGCAACCTCTCTACTCGAAACATTCGTTCCTTGTTCAGTCTCTTTAACTTCGCTTCGGTTGGGAAATCTCGCAGATTTCTGCTGAAACGACGGTGGTCTGGTGTATTTCGAATTCCAATGCGGAGGTCCCATCTCGGCGCGAACATTTTCGTACTCGTCCAGTTTATCCGCCAACACATCTGGGTTGTTTATCTTGGTCCAATCGTCAATGAGATGATTACGCAGCACATTTGGAACCTTTTTCTTTATCTGGTTAATGACGGACAAATCCTTTAGAGCATCGGAATTGTCCACGTTCATTCCTTCGATCCATTCGTTGAAAAACCCTCGCAATTCGAAAGCGAAGTCTCTCCAGGAACCCTTTTGAGATTTATCGTGCTTCTCGAGTTTTTGTCTGAACTGTTCGGGGCTCAACTTGTACCGTTTTAGGAGCAACCTTTTCACGAATCTATAATCGCCGCTTTGCCCTTCTGTCTCCCGAGCGATTAATTGTGTCATTTCGTAAGGTAGTAATCCTAGAAGACTGAATGCCTATTGGTCTTCATCCAACCCTAGTCGCTTTGCCTGTCGTTCGAAAAGAATTAGCTAGAAACTCAACTTGGGCATCAGTTTACGTATCTCGCAATGTGCGTTATTACTGGTACCCCGAGACGGATCGTTGTTTCCATGCATAGTCTGGATGCGCAGCTTCTCAAGCTCGAATTCCATTACCATCTGTTCTTTTCGTTCCCGTTCTATTCGTTCTGCTTGCTCCCGCTCTGTTCGTGCTGTTTGTTCCATTCGCTCCCGTTCTGCTCGTTCTGTTTGTTCCCGTTCCATTTGTTCCCGTTCCTCAATCAGAGTCTCCAAAAGTTGCTTTGTGAATTCTTCTTCGTAAGATTGCCTATTCAGGATAAGGCGTTTTAAGTCGACGATCCTGCTCTCTGGCGGTACTACCTCGCTGAGTTCATACGCCAACTTGCTCAAATCGCATTTCTTTACTCTGGCTAAATAAGTCATATTTTCCAAAAAAGATAGAGTATAAACAAAACAAAAAAAATTTAAATAAAACTAACTAAACCTGATACGTACTGTTCTAATTATTTCTCTAAACGAAATCCACTTTTCTTTAGTAATTTTGGGACAACACTTATACCGCGATACTTTGCGATAATACTTTTATCGAGATGACTTGTAATAATACTTTTACCGCGATACACACACTTTGCGATAATACTTTTATTTGTTTCTTCAAGTTAGGTTATCAGCGTATTTACCGCTACTTTTTTCAATTTACTTTTAAATACTTTCAAAAAAATAAATGGTAATACTTTAAAATACTTTCAAATAAATGGTAATAAGGTTACGTACATACCATTCGTGCTGCAGCTTCTTCTTTAGGTTAATCCAACATGGCGTCGCGCATCCTTTGTTGCTGCTTAATCAATCCAGCAATTCTTCTTTCTTCAGGGTTATCCCACTTCTGAAATTCTGTTGGCTTCCGTAGGCGTCTCTTACTGGGAAAAAGAAAGAAGGGATTCCATTTAATTATAAACTAATACATGCATTTATTTGAGGAACGACCTGCTCCAAGACAATAGTTATAAAAGAAGCAAACGAGCAGGGGGAACAACAAAAACAAAGTCCGCAGCGTAGTGGTGGCGTGACGTCAGCGTCGGTGTATCCCCTTTTTTTCTGGGGAGCTCGGCTTCCATATTCTGTTTATTATATTCCGTTTGTCTGCGGCTCTCTGGTCGGGATGGCGCCTACTGTATGCACAGCATATGGTTTTGCTCCAGGTTTCAATTTGATTTCGTAAGGGTTTCCGATCTGTCCCAGTCCTTTAAATACTTCAGGGAATTCCTTGTTTGGTTAATTCTCGTCGCAACCACTTCAATCCGCCTCGCCAGGTTCAAGAGCTCACATGCCCGGCGACTCAGAAGAGGTTCACTCAAACGATGAATGACATAAATCTTCTCCTTGATATCATAATTGCCATTTCGCAGCGTTGATATAAACATACACACAATCTTAAGTTCGGAAAATTCAGCAGCTCTAATGTTGATATCACTTTCCACTAGTCGTTGTTTTCCCATTATCTTCTTGAAAAGACACAGAGGAACACATGTAACATCCGCCTGGGAGTCGAGCTTGAACTTCACCTGTTTCCCTTTCACTTGGATTTCTGCTGTCCATCGCCTCCTGCACTCGCCTTCATCATCATCGAGATTAGATGAATCCTCCACAGCTGAGACCTCCAGGAGAGAATCAATTTCTTCATCAAGTTCAGAAACAGCTTTGACTTCCGCAGTCTTCGCCTGCTTATCTGGGCAGCAATTTTCAAAATGGCCAGTTTTTGAACATAGGTTACATCTTTGTCCTTCAGCACGGCAAGCCTGTCCTTCCCTGTGGGTGAAACCTCCGCATTTTGGACATCGTGATCTTGTTTTGGCTGACTTCTCCTTCTTCCTCGAAGGCTGCTGTTGTTGTTTCGGTGATTGTTTCTTCGAGTTCAACTTCACCTGATTGACCTTTTGGCTTTTGGCTTGAAGTCGATTTGCTGCTGTCGAACGCCTTCCTGCTGTTGAACCATTTTCACCGCCTTTTCCAAAGTCAGTTCGCTGTCCAACTGCATTCTTTCAGATAAAGCTTTGTCCCTCACTCCAACCACTATTCGGTCACGGATCAACTGCTCATGAAGACCCTCAAATTCGCAACTATCAGCCAATTTGTACAATGAATTGATGAATTCGTCCACTGGCTCCCAATCCTCTTGGATTCTTGAATTAAATTTCGCACGTTCGTAGATAATATTCTTTCTGACACAGAAGTGGCTGTCGAACGCCTTGAGGACGGAGTCAATTTTCGTTGCCTCTTCCTCCTTTTCGAACTTGAAGTTCCTGAATATATCATCCGCGCGGTCACCCATCAAGTACATGAACAAATCGATCTTGTCCGCCTCCTCTTTCTTCTTCATTCCACTGACCACGAGGTATCGTCGAATCTCTTCCTCCATTTGGGCCATTCGTTGGGAGTCGAAAATTTCTGGAGGTTTAATCTGAGCCATGTTAAATTATCTTCCAAGGTACGCAAAAATCGATATTTTGCAATATACGGGTTCGTATTTTATCCAGTTATCGCTGCCACCATGTTTTAACGTCCATCCATACAGAGTTCAAAACAATAACTCACCGTGCAGGCCCGGTCACGCTCCGCCGCGTCACGTGGGAAAGCATCCAATGTTCTCAGCAAAAAAACCTTTGTTTTATAAAAAAAATAATGATGATAAAAATAAAATGATGTTCTAAGAGATTGTTGGCGGGCGTTGGAAAGGGTTAGGGGTTAAAGAATATGCAATTGTTAGGAGGGCACATGTAAAACAAATACTTAGATCCAGGTGCAAAGCGAGGATATTGACTTGAGCGTCTTCCTAGGCAATGTTTCACTTGTGATCCTGCATAAGGTTACAGTCCTTTGTCACAATTGTAGGGTTATTGCGTTGAAAAGTTGTTGAAGAAAAAGTTGTTCATTAATATGGTTGGAAGGGGTGAAATGGAGCCATGCGATAAGTAGAATTGTTGTATCGACAGTAGGTGGTCTGACTTGACTTAAAATCAAAGGTTGATTGTGGTCCGCTAGAGCTAAAAAAATTGAGAGTTGTGAACGCTTTGTGCATGCGTTTTGGTGATTGTGCTCTACGGATGATTGAAATAAACTTTTGAAACGTGTTCAAGCCAGAAGTTGGGATTTTTAAATCTGGGGAACTGTGTTCAAAGAGTTTGTTGAAATTACGAAATAAAAAAAAATTGTCAAGCAGTACTGTCGTTTTTCTACGTTGATGTGAAACAATGGCTGAGAGAAATAGATTGTAGTGAAAAGTACACTGAAGTGGTTAGAGAAATAGATTGTTATTTGAGCCCGATAGTTAATGATATTATTTGTCCTATTATAAAGGTATAAAAACTAATATAGAAATATTATCGTGGTTGAATAAAGTTTAAGTGAACAAAATCAAACATGTATCATATAAAAGTAATAATAATTAAAAATTAAAGTGTATTTTGACAACAAATACATCTTTTGTAATACTAAAAAAATATTATGAAAAATAAAAGTAAATTTGATTTTTTTTTATATAATATTGGATTAAAAATTTGTGATTATATAATTGAAATTAGCCGTCCTATATTATTCTTCTCATATGTAAATATATCTTAAAAAACGGAATCCTATTTAAGGCCTATTGCCATCATGTATAATTAGCAGTTGAAGGGCGTGACTGCCCGAAAGCTCGTGTAGTCGATTATTAAAAATTATTTTCTCCTAACGCTTTATTCTATAGTATTTATAATCCAAGGAGAGAGTTTTCATGTTTAAAAAAATAATTGAAAGGTAAAAAATAAAAATATTTTATACAAAAATAGAATATAATTAAATATTGTGATCTCAATTTAACATGTAAAATGTTTGATATGTAGAAAAATTAGAGATTTACACAGTTTCAAAAAATATCAAAATGTTCAATTTTAGGTAGGTCTTGTTCAAATTCAAATATCTGAATGTTTAAAAAGTTAGGTTAAGATATCGACTGCTAATGTAGTAAAAGGGGTGGAATAAAAGAATGTATAGGACACGGTCTTAATTTACTGGAGGCGAGTTAGTGGGAAGTGTGGCGATGGAATTAGTGACGCGGGAATGGTCTCGAGATGTTTAGTCTATCGTCACTGGAGCCTTTGGTATGTCAACTAGCGGTATTTTTATGACTCTCTGTCTGGGAATTTGTGAAATTCTCGAGGTAATATAAATGGTTGATGTGAGACACGTGTTACACATGGCGGTCATTCCGATAGCGGATATTTAGATGACAGCTTTTTGAGCGGGGTGCAATGTGTATTATTTTTGAAGGGGGAGATATGGGGCTTGTCTACGGTGCACGTGCTTAAATTCTTTCTCTTCTAGTCTGGATCTGGTGGGTTCAAAGAAATCTTTATATTGAGTGAAAGAGAGTAATTAAGTAAGTAATACAGATCCAAATGGGTTGGTGTAGAGTATGTAGATAGAATAGGTTTGTGAATTTAACGGGAAATTTTCTGGTCTCTACATGAGGTTTGTTTTAAAACGATCGATATTAAATAAATCTGGATTTAAATGTAGGAATGGCTGGGAGGTTGTAGGCGGTATAATTCGGAATAGTTGCGTCTCGAAGATATCTGGAGTCAAATGATTGAATTCACTGAGATATACATCTGGAGACATTCGCTGTGGGTTTTGAAAATATCGGGTTTGTGGAGGTGTGATGTACAGAACATTCTCTGTGTAATATTTTAATTTATTGACATGTATAGTGTCACTGTCTCTATTGAGAGGTTGATTGGGGCGATCTATTCGAACGAAATTGGGTGAGATTATTTCAATTATTGTATATGGTCCAGTAAAATATGGTGCTAATTTACCTGTGTCGGGATGTCTATAATTTTTGACCAAAACAAGATCATTCACTTCGAAATGTGGTGTTCTGTGCTGCTTATCAAATGTTTCATTATCTTTTTTATGCTTATTTTAGGTACAAGAGCGTGCTATCTTTCTAGCTCTAGTTATTTCGGGGTATGGGATAAGATGAGTTCTTAGATCTGGGGGGATAACATTTAACATTAAGTAGGTGGGTGGAAAACTTGTGACAGAATGGGGTGTGTTATTATACGTTTGAGTGATGCGCTTAACTAGTTGAGTCCAGGAAGCTTTCGGATTTTCTAGATAAGCTAGTCTGAGCATGCCTGTAATGGTGGCATTTAAGCGTTCTATTAAACCGTTTGCTTGTGGGTTATTGCTTGTGGTGAGTAGGGGTTGTATACCATGTGTTATTAGAAATTTACGGATTTTTTCTGAGGTAGAAGCGGGCGCTCTGTCAGATAACAGACGTTTTGGAAATCCTTGTTCTAGTACAGTTTTGAGGGTTTGAATGTACGTTAGGGTACTGGTTTACCGGTTAAACTCTCTTTGAGAGTGGTGAAAGCTTGTTGGCAGTTTTATGGTCTATTTGAAAGATGTAGTTTTCTCGGTGTTCTTAAGTTTTGTGTTTCGACGTTGTTGCGGACTTAGTAAAAATGTTATTCAATGATGTCAGGTTTAGATGTGAGTAAAAGTGCGACTTTCGACGTGGACACGCTTTGGGATGAGATGTGTCACAGGCATGAAGGCGTCTTTGTGGCCTGTTAAGTGAGAAAACTTGTTGTGTTGCGCTGTGTGACACGAGTGAAGTGAATTGAATGGAAAGCTGTCACGTGAAGTCTTTGTTTTTGGTACAGCATCTAACTTGTTTCACCATGAATAACAAATTTACTACTCATGGGTGGTGGTTGCACAAAACACATCGAGAAAGTTTGGCTTTTAGTGGATGTGGCACGTTTAGTGGCGACGATATGGAGCTTGTGTGGCTCGAGATTGATTTGTTGCTAAGTCGCGCGCTAATAGATGGCGGCCAATTGGAGAAAGTGATGGGGGAGTGTGTTGAAGTTTGTTGAGAGAGATGTGTGGATGATTAATAATTATGCATGTAAATAGAAAGGATGAGGGAGTGACACTGTGTTGGATTTTTAACTAGTTTTGGGGAAGGACAGTTACTTTTCTAGTTGTGATTTTGAAGATATTGTATCTTTCGATTTTTGAAATTTAAAAAAAAATGCGTTTCACACATGTTTATTAAAATTCGAACATATTTTTAAATCGTTGATTATGGTAGTGCGAAAATTATCCTTGTAAAAGGGCAATGGCGTGATAGTGACTTATAATTTGAATGAGGCGTTTACATAAAATAGTGAACATAACAATGATTTTCGCAGTTTTGAGCATTTGATTAAGAAATTGGTGTTTTGGTATAAAAATAAGATATTAAGAAAAACACACAAATAAGTTTAGAATTATGATTCGAGTAATTAAAAAATATTTTGATTTTTTTTTCTTATGTAAAATTGAAAGTAATTACTTAAAATTTTATGAATTGCTTAAAATAAAGTAAAATTGATAAATGAGGGTATAAAAGATTTAAAATTTGAATTGAAATGAAAAATAAAATGGTAAAAATTGATTTAAAATGATTACAGTGAAAATAAACATTAAATTTATGAAGAATCAAGTTGTGAGCATGAGGAAAGGTAGGTAGGTTTTTAAAACTCACAGTTTTTATGGATTGTTCAGTCAGGAGACTTGGTCTTTAGTTGTTGTCCTACTGACGTGGAAGATGCTCAATGTAGAGCTTGTAGAAGCTTGTAACTTCAGTTTGGTGACGGCGGCATGTCGCTTGGAAGATGGTTGCGTTGTAAGGCCAAAGGGGGGGAAACTTATCACCGGCTTATTTTGAGGAATCTTCGGCTGTGTCGTTGGGGTGTTGACAGCTTGCTCCTGAAATATAGTCTCTTGTTAAGGAGAGTTTGCTCGGTCGTTTTGTTGGAATGGCGGGCTTGTTCCTCCATCTTTGCTCTTTGTCGCTTCTATCTGGACAGGCTTCTTACCTCTTCGTTGTGGTCATACTTCGTTGTGGTCATCCTGTCGACTCTCGCTATAGCTGTGGTAACCGAGGGTCAAACCAATAGTAACTGAGAGGGACAGTCAGGGCGTGGAGAGTTTTCCAGTACCTCTCTGCCCCTTGGAGGACCTTTAACAGTTCTCACAGAGTACAGGCAGTCGTGGTCGAGGCAGAGTGGAAAGCTTGGGAATGTCCACACACAAAAAACGAAGAGACACAGTTGTAGTAGGAAAGTTCCGTGAACAGATAGGAGTCGAGCTAAGAGCAAGATGGAGATAGAAGAGGCTTACTGTTTTACATGGTCGATGAGGTGGACCTGGGTACAACCGACAAGGGCACACGCCGATGATGAAGTCTGACTATAAGTAACATTTCGGCTAGGGTAGATGTTTTATATCTTTGCCGAGGGGAGGGGGGAGACATGCGAGAATTTGGACTTTGAACGGGTGCAAAGTGCGTGGGGTGGCTGTGGCATTCTGCATCCTTTGACCTTGATGGCAACGACTTGCCAAATTCCTCTTTAGGGTTGTTGGATTTCTTTCTCGATTTCTTTCTTAGCTCAGCTCTTAATCTATTACATAGTTTTATTTATTCATCCTCAATTTGTACAAAGTACATTACATATGGTGATGCAATGACACATGTCAATCATGCGTATAATTATTTATAAAGGTGTTTCTATATGCAACATGACAATCTTGTTATAAGTATTATACAATATAGGGTTGTTGGTTTAAATTACCATATATATATATGAATGTATGTGTGTCTGTCTGTCCTTTATGCCTGACCAAACCACTCATTGGAACGCCATGAAACTTTGGGAAGTTATTTAGTATAGTACTGGGAAGGTTTCGAGCAAATAAAATTTTTGAAATAACTTTTCGCCTAAAAATAATCAAGATAAATATTCTATTGTATCTGTTATAATTCAACAATCTGCTCTAAATATTATCATGATGATACGATGATTTTGTAATGTAGAAAATTAGGAAAGACAAAATTCAGGATGACACGCAAATTTATTTGAGACAAGAATAATGATACAATTCCAAGGCAAGATACTATTCCTTTAACTTCCAATTACCAAGGGAACCAATTAATATTGATTTTATTCAACTTATCGAGTATTTAAGGGCCCAGGAAAAAAATGTTCATTTTATCGAGAGATTCGTTAGACAAACCTTTACTCGGGTTCCTGGGCGAAGCCAGGTACGTCCGCTATTTAATTATATTTTTAAATTATTTTTTTTATCAATATTTTCGTATTAATTATTTTTTTTTTTGTGAATTTTTCTTCAATAATTCTTATATTCAATTTAATTTTATAATTTTTTAAAGATGCCTTTTATTATTTTTTATTTTCATAGAGAGATGATAGCCTTGGGGGCTGAGTCCAGCAACACTGAGGCAAGGAAGCGGGATATTTACTTTTTTTTCTTAGCAAGAATTTTCAATTTTTTTTTTTCTTGCTGAGAAGCTAAAGACTTGGAGTTGCTGAGGGCTCAGGCCGCTGGCTGCGGCCTTAGCCGCCCCTTTTCGAATCGTGGACTTGGGTGGCTGGATGTCGAGGTAGGTTGGGGATAATCTGGGACTTTGGCATAATAGGCCTTTTGTATAAAGTTTATATATACTTTTGAAAAACCTCCCTTTTAACCATATATATATAGTTTTTTCTTTAATACTTTTTTTTTAATCTTGTATATATATGCGTGATTCTATTAAGTACTTTTTCTTTGTTTTTAATAAATATACCTAATGTACATTGAAAGATTATTTTATTAGTCTAAATAAAAATTTTGTTTAGCCAAAAATGATTGGTTAATTTCCCCATTAAAATCTATTGCTAGCCGGCAAAGCTTTAGGTCTCTACATGTGCCATAGCTGAATAAATTTGTGGTCTGCTTTTCTGCAGCCACTGGCGCCAGAATATTTGGACATGTAGAGATCTGGAAATAGTTATTTAAATACAATAACAACAACTAAAAACTTATAAAACATCACGATTTTAACACATGCATCCCCTGTGGGATTAGTTTCGGATATGGACTCCAATTCACTACCCAAAGTTTACCTCGGTTACTGGTAAGTGAAATGACAGAGGAGGGAGCCGTTAGTTCTCTTTCCAGCAATAGCTCTTTTCGACATTCTGCCACCACAATTGCGTCACTAGTAATGTCACGACTTGCTACTTCTATTAGTTGGATAGAGGCGGGCTCGATTCTATATTCCAGTTACGAGTAGAGAGGTGAGCAGTTCTTAGAGGAAACCTCAAAAAGACATTTTTCTAAAAAAAAAGTGTATCATCTGCAGAGTCAATTACTGCTCTGGATAACTTTACAAAGTCCCAACCAAGAATAACATCGTGACTACAGTCTTACATAACGACAAAATCGAACTTTTCCTGTAGTCCATTTAGGTCCAGTTTCAAGGTACATCGTCCTTTTGGTCTTACAATTTTACAGTTGGCTACTGGTAATGTTACATCAGTTTCAGCAAACATTATTTTTCCTAGTTTCAGTCTGAACCTCTCAGATATCCCAGAATATGAGGCTCCTGAGTCGACAAGGGCATGCATCATTTTTCCTTCTATATAATGTCTATGTAATTTTCTTTTAATTCTAATGTAGTCGACAAGGGAGGATTTCTAAATTTTGCGGCCTTACCTCCAAAATAGGACGCATCTTCTAGTTTTCCTGACGGGAACGGCGAGGCGATTGGCTGGATCTCCTAGCAGATGACGAAAGTTTTTCATTACGACCAGGGTTTGGGGAAGGGTTCGTTAGCGGCTTGAATTTTTTTGAACATCATCATTTTGCTCATGGAAATCGGATCGAGCGTTATAGAACGTCCTTGGTTCTTGTCTTTTTTGGTAGTATTGGTTACGCCTTTCTTCGGTTTGTCTCTGTCTATCACGGCAGTAGCAGACGACGTGATCAGAGCGCCAGCAGTGGAAACAGATCGGCTTTCCTTCAGTGGTTCGCCATTCGTTTGTTTCGCGTCTTCTTCCTTTTTTCTGATACCAATTTGTAGAAGGTGGAGTTCTAGGTTGAGCCTTGAATTTAGGTTTTGATACCAGCCTGGGTGCTTGAGGGGGACTTTTTGTAGGTTTTGATATAGGTGCCAAGGTCTTTGCAATCTCTTCCCTCACTATATCTTCAATGGCAGCGATATTGCTGTATCTCCTCGCAGACAATTTTTCGGATCAGCTATGACAGATCTTCTCCGTCATCCTGGTCACAGAGAGAGGCTACATTTGGTAGGCGCTCGTACCTGGTTGGGGTAACTCGCCTACAACGGAGCGCTTCGACACGGTGACATTCTGTAATGAATTGCTCGGTGCTCTGTACATCCCTCGATAGGAGTGCTTGATAAAGCTCCTCAGCTATCCCCTTCATGAGGTGGGAGATTTTATCTTCCTCACTCATTTGAGGATCAACCTCTTTGCACAAGCACAGGACATCCTGGATGTAAATTTTGGTACTTAATTGCGCCCGTGTTTTAGGTTTCTTCTCCGCTTGCAATTTTGAATTTCCTTTTTTTCCGAACACATTCTCTAATTGATATGTGAATTCCTTCCAAGTCTGTATGCTTTCTTCGTTGTTTTCAAACCATTTGAGAGCAGTTCCAGACAGATAAAAATAAATTTTAGTAAGACAAAGGGTTTCGTCTCAATGGTTGTACCTTGCAACACGTTCATACCCTTTTAACCATTTTTGGATATCTTCACCACTCTCCCCGAAGAAAATGGAAGGGTTCTTTGGCAGATGTTGAACAAAATAGTTGCTTACCTGGGTACCTGCTTCCTTCTTTACATTCATAGAAGTTTCTTTTGGTTCAACAGAATCAATTTTCCTTTTATTTCTTAATGGATATCGGTCCAGCTTCTCTACCAGTTGTAGCATAGAAATCAAGTCTTTGTATATCTGAAGGTGTGAAAGTATTTATTGATGATGTCACCAAGACCAGTCGACAAATATTAACAAATCAACAAAACTATCTACAGCTAGAGAATCTTGAGCAAGCAAGCAAAGAAATATTTTGATCAATATTTTACATAAACAGAGTAATATATATTTATATAATCTTTTGAATATTTTCATTGAATATAAT
Source organism: Cordylochernes scorpioides (assembly GCA_030710605.1). NCBI lineage: Eukaryota > Metazoa > Arthropoda > Arachnida > Pseudoscorpiones > Chernetidae > Cordylochernes > Cordylochernes scorpioides. Next base: position 46,184,044 of record CP092881.1, on the reverse strand, counting down.
TAAATTAAAATATAAAATATTAGTTATTTCTTCGCCACAATATTATCAATTAGCCCACGATGCATAAATTCCCGCGTAAAAAAAAAAAACTCGCGACATTGCGCAACGGTACTGCAAAACCAAATGTGCGCAGGCGTGATCCTATCGGCGATCGCCGCCGCTGTAATACCTTTTAGCGGTAAAGTTGTATGTAAAAAAACATTCAACTGTCGAAATTCGAATTTTAAAATGGTCGAACTATCGGAAGTGTTGAATTATCGACATTGTCGAATTACAGTTTGTTATTTGTTAGGCCGGAGGTCGGGACATCAGAATATGGTCTAATTATCGCTGAGTGTCTAATTGGCGTGTGTCGAATTAACGAGGTTATACTGTATATATTTTAATTATCAATTAAAAATAGCTACAAGAAAATATGACCTAATCCAAATAAATTAATTGTGTGTGACATTTCGGTAACAGCGTTGTTACCATCATCGGACAAAAGAATAAATGCTCTTACCAAAACATCACACACTATCAATTTATTTGGATTAGGTCTTATTTTCTTGTAGCTATAATCTATAATCCAAATTGTGATTTATCATTGTTTAAAAATGTTCATTATTTTCAATGATGGACCGGGCAATAAGTTATTGATGATATTTTAAATTCAGACATTGCTGTTATCAGTGTCTGAAAATTGCAACACCAATAGACCAAATGTTTCAAGGAGGAAGGTATTTTCCCCCTCAGTTACCTGTACAACCCAAACATTGTGTTTCCTATGATAGTAATTATGTGTGCGTAAAGTAAAAGATGTCTTGAAAAAGAATGAAGTCCTGTTTTGATTGGGACACACATGTAGGTAGAGATTGCCTCATGAGATTGTAAACAATTGCACTTCGCACACAGAGCCACTACTTGGCTGTTGGGAAAGATGGGATGGAAGCCATGTGGAAGATATATACACTGCGTGACATTGAAAATGGAACACCAAGAAATAGTGGCCAGAAAGTGATTAAACTCGGCAGACAGAGAGAGACAGGGACGAACAATAAGTGATCTTTATTTCAAAATGATAGTCATAATACAGAGCGAGAACGGCGTCGGCTTAGTAGCAAGTAGGACCACCGCGGACGGCGATGCACGCAGCAACACGTCTAGGTAGAGAGTCAATCAGAGTACAGATGGCGTCCTGAGGGATGGCTCTCCATTCCCTCTCAACCATTTGCCACAGTTCGTCTTCTGAACGCGGCTGTGGCAAGGCATGCAAACGACGTCCAATGATGTCCCAGACGTGCTCGATTGGTGAGAGATCAGGAGAGTACGGTGGCCAGGGAAGCATCTGTACATCTTGCAGAGCTTGATGGCTAATGCGAGCAGTGTGCGGTCGGGCGTTATCCTGCTGATAAAGGGCATTGGGTACCCCCTGAAGGTAGGGGAGTGTCACCGGTCGCAGCACATCATCAACGTATCGTTGGGCCGTCATAGTGCCCTGAATACGAAGTAAAGGTGACCTGGAATCATACGCGATTGCGCCCCAAACCATGATTCCCCATGTCGCACGGTGGGGCGTTCCACAATTGCTGCCGGATTGGACCTTTCTCCACGTCGACGCCACACGCGTACACGGCGACTATCACTGGACAAGCAGAAACGCGACTCATCTGAGAACACGACCCTGTGCCATTCCGTCATCCACGTCGATCTAGCCCGGCACCATTCCAAACGTTGGCGCCTATTCGGTGGGGTCAATGGCAGTCTTCTTAGCGGACGGCATGAGTGCAAGACATTAGCAACCAATCGACGGGAAATGGTTCTGGTCGAGATGGAATGATCTAGGGTGTCTTGCACATGTTGCAGGATGGCGGTACAAGTGGCTTGTGGGGCCGCCACTGCTTGTCGAAGGATACGCCGATCCACACGTGCTGCCGTCACTCTGGTTGCACCGACATTCCTATAAATTGCCACATTTCCTTGTTCTAACCATCTTCTCCACAGTCGGTGCACCGTGGATGCACCAAGGTGTGTATCAGCTGCGATTTGACGTATGGACCAACCTGCCCTTTTCAGTCCGATCACCATGCCCCTCGTAAAAGCGTCTGTCTGCTTGAACTGCCTCCGTTTACGATGACCTGGCATTCTCTGTTATTACACGTGTCTTTTGACACAAGAACAAAATTTATACAATGATTTTCCTTGAAGAAATAACGACACGAAAACTGTCCTTTCTGCAAGTTCCTTCCCTTATATCTTACTCCATGTGCGCACGAGAGCTGCGCATTTTACATCATTTGCATAACTCGGTTAGGCGCGTCTACCCTGAAATTTGCATAATTTTCTGGCCACTATTTCTTGGTGTTCCATTTTCAATGTCACGCAGTGTATTTGGTAAATTAGCGCAATTTTTAAAAATTGTTTAAAATAAAAATACAGTAGAGCCTCCAAGAGAGGACATTCCAATTAGAAGAAACTTCTAGACAAAGGATAGTTTGTCTCACTAAAATTACTATTTTTACCAATTAGCTGATCTGCAGTAAGAGGAAGCCTCTTTCTCTAAAAGTCATGTTGGCTCTGCAATCAAGTTTTCTTTAGAGAAATGTTCTCTCTACTGTATTGTGTAAATTTATTATTTTGACATCCAAGGGTTAAATTGGATAAATTTTACAATAATTTTATTTTATTTATCCCAAGTACATAGGGTACAGGCCATGATCATGGTGGATAGTGAGTGCCTGTTTTTACTGTAAGTGCACCACATGTCTATATATGTAGAAAGCAGTACACCTTTTGAACTTACAAGTGTACCAGAGCCCTATTTATTTAGTTGCACTCACTGGTGGGATTGGACTTTTTCAAGAATTGTGGGGGCCATTGAATAATTAAATATAAGGGGATTTTTTTTTCATAAAAAGTTCTTAATACGGGATTTGATCCCGGGTCATGCCTGTAGAATATCGACAGTTTATAACACTCCTCTAATAATTCATTTGAAAACTACTTCTGTCAACTTTACTGTGATGGTAGAAACATTATAGATGGCTTGGTTCATCAGTGGTGAACCCTCTCAATGAATTTGACAAATTTATCTCCAGACTACTCTACTCATCAGTGGTGAAGCCCCTCAGTGGCTCTGACAAATCAATGTCCAGACTGCTCTGCTCATCAGTGGTGAACCCTTGCAGTGAATTTGACAAATTTATCTCCAGATTGCTCTGCTCATCAGTGGTGAAGCCCCTCAGTGGCTCTGACAAATCAATGTCCAGACTGCTGTACTCATCAGTGGTGAACCTCCTCAGTGGTTTTGACAAATCAATCTCCAGACTGCTGTACAGTTGTATTCTAAAGAAGACATATTATAGGGGTATTTAGATTGTTTATGGACATAAGCTTCTAGAGAAAATTGTATAAATATATAAATAAAATGAAATGAGCTTGGCCAATCTAGTCAGGCCAGGCATAAGCTTAGACAACCTACTCAGGCCGGACATAAGCTTGACTAAAGAAGCAGAAAAAGTATAGTTATGGCTAACATATGACCATCCAAAAGTGGATCAGTGGGTGGGGTCCAGGGTTGGCCTACATTATACCTGACCAGTGGTCAGTCTATTTTAACCTGTGACCAGGGATTCCCCCATTTATAATATTATTAGGAGGGGTCGTAACTAACAGGGATTTATGGTAGTCTAGCTGATTCGTGCCAGCTTTGCTCCAGGTGCATTTCTGCTACATTTTGTTAAGGTGGCTAATCAGCTAAATAAAGCTTCAAAAACCATTGTGCCGAAAAAAATAGTTACAAAATACAGTAAAACCCCTCTATAGTGAACCCCAATGGGACAGAGCTTTTTGTTCACTATAGCCACGGTTTGGCTATTTTTTTTTTACTTTTCAAAATGTTTAGACCGCATAATTAAAGGACAGCCATATACACAAGAAGAGGCTTCCTCTTAATAGTGGTCACTTTGTTTTAATTCCCTTAATTGACCAATTTCCTTACATTAATACTGAATATTAATAGAAATCATTAGATGATAGGTTCTTCTTATCATTAACATACATGACCTCTATGTCTAATTTAAAAATCAAGACAAATCCTAGGCAAAGTTTTATTAAATATATATTCAAAGATATAAAATGATTTTAAAACATCATTATCACATTAAATAATACATTGTTTACTTGGGAAAATGGCTCTAACACCTTGTTGCTTCAAAGCATTCTTCAAGCATTGCACCATTCAAATAAAGTTAGTGTTTTTCTTCCATTTCATTTTCCCACATATTCTTCTAGGTCTAGATTTCGTTTTTTTTTTTAACCTGTCATGCAAAACATTGCTGACTTTAAAATCACCATAATTAATGTAATAAAAATAGTTTTTGTTTCATCACGGGACCATTTATTTGGATTTTTTTTTTTTTTTGCCCTAAAACGTATGATCGCGATCGCGGCAAAAGTTGAGGTTGATTCCTCTTTGTAACAATTTTTAATAGCTTTATGTTTTATCTTTTATAATAGAAAAGTTATATTCTCTTATTTTAATATGTTCTTAACATTTTGCCTGTGTTGTTTCACTTTGAAAAGTTCTGAAAATGGACTTTTTTTTTTTTTTTTTAAGATATAACGCTTTTGTTTTCTTCATTTTGGAAGCCATTTGTATTTTTATATTTCAAATTTAATGGATGCAAATATATTCTATTTAATAAAAAGTATAAGGTGTTAAAATTTATACAACATACAGCAAAAATAAAGTGCAAAATTCAAAACAAACAATGCCGCTAAATTTATTGTTTTGAAATCGCGATCCGAGAGCTGAAACATGCTCAAATTTTGATTGTTTTAATTTTTTTTTTAATTACAATTCTAAGTTCGTTATAAGCATAGTATTTTAAATAGATTTTATTATTTTGGGACCAAAAGTAGGTTCGTTATAGGGGTAGTTCGTTATTCTAAAAATCGCAAAGTTTGTTATAACGATGGTATTTTCAATGGAATGGAATTGGGAATCGGTGTGGGTTCGTTAAAAGGGAAGGTTCGTTATATCCAAGGTTCGTATTAGCGGGGTTTTACTGTATATTAGCCCTAACAATGCTGCCCCTAGTGTTAAAAAATAGAACTACAGAAAATTGATTTTATATTTATTAATTATCACATGAATTTGTTTTTAGTTTTCTTTTCCTCAAGAGACTATATGTTAAACTTCAGAGAGCTGTGTTAAAACTCTTGATGATTGATTTGGTAATTTCAGCAGAGAGAAAAGTTATTAACATTGATTTAGCATTTCATCTTTATATATACACGGATATATATATAAGACAATCTGTATATATATATGTAATATTGTTGCAAATGTGATCCTGCCGACGTATGGATAAACTGGCAGTCGTGTACGTGAGGCGAGTGTTGATGTTCTTCCCACACAGGGACAACAAGAAGCAGAGGCAGGGCTAGAGAGCCTGAGAGAGACAAAAGCGGCCTGTCGATCGACACATTCTAGAACTTACTGCTGACCCCCTGCCAAAACCTGTCCTGTTTTTAGGGGTCGTCTATAAAAAGTCCCTGGGGGCCCCACATGGGCTTTGGCATTTTCCTCCTCTCTCCCCAGCTGACCGCTCTTTGGATTTTCATTTTGACGTCAACATTTTTAGTGTTACATACAAATAGGGGTTTACAGGTATTATCAATAAAGATATAGCATATATACAAAATATGGGGGTGGCAGCAAACAGAAACGGTGTACATTCCAAAAGAAGGGCAGGATCTTTGAAGGTATAGGTTTTAACTAATTGGAATATATGTGACATATACTAAAAGTGTCATTATTATAAACTTTAAAATATACTATACTAGCCGAATGACCCGGGCAATGCCTGGGTTTTACCCGATTAAATGCTTTTATTCAAATACTATTCATTACAATTATAAATTGGCGCCGTGGATGTCATTCTGTTAGAATTTTGTTCCTGCATACTAAAAATTAACTGGCTTCACCCATGGTCTCTGCTTTTTGGAATTTTTCCGGATATAATTTTGTATCTGAAAATCAAATATGATACAGCAATATTGTCATAATCATTTTCTGACTAAAAAAAACAACTATTTTTGCCCAGAACCTGTCAATTTCAATTTTTCTTGGCTAAAAATGCGACAAATATCGCTTCCATATTTTTTTCTATGTCCTGTTAAAATACGTTTTACATGTACATTAGGTCAGCTGATATTACCTCCCATCTTCACCGCTAGAGGCACTGCTTGCGAGCGAAAGAGCAAATTTGCAACTCAAATTTGCAAATAACTCGAAGAATATTCGGGATAGAGACCAGAAATATTCAATATAAGTTTTTCCAGATTCTACTATACATACTGCTTATATTTCAGTGATATTAGTAACGTATTTTACGTATATTACGTAAAAGCATTCCATTCACAAAAGCAAACGATGACAGAATTGATGACTCTGATACTTGTATATTTTAATAATAATAATTTGAATGAGTTTCAAAAATTGTAAAAAAAAAAATGCATCGGCCGGGAATCGAACCCGGGCTGCCCGCGTGGCAGGCGAGCATTCTACCACTGAACCACCGATGCTTATAAAAATGGCCATATTTGGGTATTTATTCAATTCACAAAGGCAAACGGTGACAGAATTGTTGATTGATTGTTGATTGATGACTCTGATACTTGTATATTTTAATATATGTGGCAATTTTGTTCCCTGGGGAAGTTTGGTTTATAGCTATATCAAATAATGGAAAATACATTTGATCTAGGAAATGAGCCTTTTTTTAATATAAGAGAGGATGTCAAATACAGTAGAACCTCCATGAGCGGACACTGGCGCTATAGGACACCTCTCTACAAAGGCCAGTTTTCATTTGAAAAATTACCATTTAGCAACTCTGCAATTAGGTGTCCTTTACAGGAAGGCAAGTTCTACTGTTAAGGTATTTGCAATCAATATTAAATAATTAAAATATAAAAATGAATTATACCATTAAAATCTACATGCATTTTTTACCTAACAAACATTTTCATAAAATAGTAACAACAATGATTAATAGAGGGCGCGACTTTGTTTACAGTGGCAAAGTTTACGTGCCATGATCTTTTATGATTATAAAAGTAATTCAACTTATAAAGAATACCATTAAAGATTGATGAAAGCTTTAAGAGATTAATCTCCTTCTATTTGAAAAGTTTTTATTGGTTTAATGAATTTAAATTTGGAAAACCAACCTTGAAGATGAACCTCGTTCAGGTCGACCACCAACAGCAGTAACCCAAGAAAAAATTGAGCTGGTAAGATTTTACTTAGAGAAGATCGAAGAATTACGTATCAGCAGTTTGAGAAAAGTGTGGGCATTGGATCGGCAGCAATCAACACCATCATTAATGATCATTTAAAATACAGAAAACTTATTAGTAGATGGGTCGCGTCAAAAACTTGGTCGCGTCAAATGGTGTCATTTCATGTTGAAAAATTTGATGAAGGCAAATCAAAGGCTATTTTTAATATTATTATAGGTAACGAAACTTGGATTTACAATTTTGATCCAGAAACCAAACGGTAACTACTCTTTGGTGCTCTTCAAAATTCAAACCGTCATGACTGGGTGATCTAATCTTTTAGACATCCCAATTAATCCTAAACACAGAACTTCCTATCCCCCACACAGAACTCGCAACAAACTCATCTGTTTCCCTCATCTACCAGCCAATCCCCACAAACACGAAACTCAGCCAGAATTACTTAAAGCTCTTGGCCTCCAAATCATTGAGGAAAATAGCTCCCTCTTCAACATCACAAATTACACTGACGGTAGACAACTTGAAACTTGACTGTCTGGCAGTGGAATTGATACCTACAAAGATAAGATCCTTGAAAATAATCTCCCTTTCCGACCCTAGGCACCTTTCAGTTCACAAATCGTAACTCTCTGCATTAGATACTGCTCTAAAAGACATCTACATCAACTCGCCAAGCAAAATAATAATCTACTCCGACTCAAGAGCAACCATTTATACCCTTCAAACCTGCTTCTCTAGTCAAGAACCTCTTCTCAAAAGCATCGCTAAATCTGTAAACCAACTCCCAGCCAACAGCTCTGTCACAGTGCAATGGCTTCCAGCTCATGTCAGAATTCCTGGAAATGAACTAGCAGACTCTCTGGCAAAGTCTGCTAGCTCATTTCCAGGAATTCTGACATGAATGGTCTGGTCATCTACGGTCAATGACTTTCCAAAATGGTTGCAAGGTTTCCCCACTCTGTACTAAGTGCAATTCTCAACCTGCAACCCCAAAACACATTATTGACTGTATTGACTCATCGATTGATGAGCTCTACTCATCCCCAGCAGACACCATCAAAAGTCTCAAGTTCTACAAGCTTGATACCCTAATAAGATTGAGTGGAGATAAGAAAGAAGACCTCCCCCAAAGAAAGTTTGCAGAGCTCAAAGTGTTGGAAAACAAATGGTCACTTGTTTTTTTATAAAAAGTAGTTTCATTGATATTGTGGAGTTAGAAGATCGAAAGACAGTTAATAGTGACTGATATACAACAAAATGCCTTCCAGCAGTATTTGAAAAATCAAGCAAAGCAGATCAAGAGCTCAACTTAGAGGAGTCCTTCTTCACCATGACAATTCAAGACTGCACACCTCAGCCCAAACATTAAACTTTTTAGCCAACTCTGGTGTCCAATTAGTCACTCATCCACCATATTCACCAGACCTATCACCTTGTGACTTTTTTTTTTTTATTTCCAAAAGTTATTATTATTGAAAGGTATAAAATTTGACACTGATGATGAAGCACTGCAAGCCTTTATCAAGGCCGTAAATTCCATCCCCGAAGATGACTGGTGTAAGTACTTCGATAATTGGTTTTCACAGATGAAATCATGCATAGGTACTATGGGTGAATACTTTGAGAAACTCTAAAAATTTGCAAGTTGCAGCTTTAATAAAAATAAGTGATTGCAAAAACTTTTGGAGTGACCCTTGTATGATTATCATAGAGAAAAAATGTTTCTACAATAAGATTAATTGTGAAAAAACAAAATGCAAGTAGCGATCAATACAAAAATCACAATAAGAAAACTTTGCAATGCGTGCATGCTGCTACTGAAATGTCATGCAAAATTACTTTTATTTGGAATTTTTACCATCTAGACAGACATAATTGACAATTGTGGCGACATGAAGAAAGTCCACTATGTAGTGCAACCATTATAATGCTACCATAAAGAGTGTTCAACGACAAGTTATGATAATGCTGCCATATTACTTCACCTACAATGGAATAGCTCTTTCAAAACAGCAACTTGGTTATAACATGATTCTAATTCTAAGGTTCAAATTATATCCTAATTGTTTCAAATATGGTTATATATCATCAACATAAAATCTTGATTCAAAGTGAAGTTTTGACCAAATGAGATTTGATTATAGCTACATCCTTAATCAAAAGTGTATACCAAATATAGAAAATCTGTTTAGTTTCCACAATACATTACACAATCCTAGATTTCCACATAATGATAATAGATACTTTAAAAATGTCAAATTTCTCTCTGAATTGCTATAGGTACAATTAGAATCTATTAGCTCAAGACAGTATTCAAAACTTTCAGTAACAGCATTAAAAATATTTTTGGCCTGGAGAGGAACAAGATCGCATGAAACATTCTCTGAATTTTTAGGAATCAAATATAGTAGAACCTCCATGTGGACACCTCTCTACAAAGGACAGTTTTCATCGTCAAAATTATCATTTTTATTAATTAGCAGCTCTAGTAAGTGGACACCTCTCTGTAAAGAACACTGACTTAGCAACTAGGTGTCCTCTACAGAGAGGTTTTACTGTATTTATTTTAGTAACAAGACAATCATCAAGATAAATTCTCTAGTGCAAGGATGTTGAAAACATGTCTAGTTATTTAGATTTCCCTTTGCTATTTATATAAAGTGTCAATTTTTCCAACCAAGTCACCTTTCATAGAAAATAAGATGAATCAGCAACTTCCCCCTAGCTACATATCTAATTAATCAAACGCTTTCCTTATTGCAGCCTGGTTGTTTAAACAAAGCAATCTTTCATATAGGTGTCCTTCATACTAGTAAATTACCTCTGTGGTGACTCGGCTTCTCAAAACAAACGCTCAATACATGAAACATCCCTTCATTCTGTAGTGATTCCATATTCTGATTTGTTCTTTTTTAAGAATAAAATTCCATAAATAGGTAAATTTTGTATTTTTGAGAAAAGAAAGGTTATGTAAATATAAAAGGATATATATATATATATACAAGGTGTGTGTCCTGAGGTTTTGCTGCATTTGTCAAAATAAAAACTTATCTTTTATGGTGTCTGAGATTTGAGGCAACCAATAGGTAGAAAACACTACACTACCATTACACTTTTTACTTATTTTTTTGCATTTCTTAGCTTGAGTTAATTATCCTAGGTTTTGATTTTATATATATATATATTGGGATAAAACATTTTAAAATTTATCATTATTATTTTACATATTTCTTCTTTCTTATCTCCACTCAATCATATTAGGGTATCAAGTTGTGACCCTGATGGTGTCTGTTTGACAACCATCATGACTGAGTGAAGTAGAATGCGTCTGCCTTTGTCATTAAGACTGGGAACACTACTCAGTGGCAGGCCGACTTAGCTCCAAAAGAAATGGCCGCCTCTGACATAAGGAACAAACGCCATGTGTAGCTGCTCCTAACATGGAGTAAAAACACTGCTCATTCTGTATCCCTGGATCAGGAGCCCTTACAGGATACTATCAGCTGGGCCAGCTGAGCCCAGGTTTTTTAGCAAGCTTGTTACTGCTCACCCTCCTCCTTTTTCATCCGGGCTTGGGACCGGCCAAGGCGGAGTTTTTTTACATACAGTAAAACCCTGCTAATACGAACCCTGGATATAGCGAACCTTCCCTTATAACAAACCTAAGGTGATTCCCAATTCCATTCCATTGAAAATACCATCGTTATAACAAACTTTGCGATTTTTAATATAACGAACTACCCCTATAACAAACCTATTTTAGGTCCCAAAATAATAAAATCTATTAAAAATGCTATTTTGGGTTTTTTTTTTGGGTTGGGTCTGCACTGTTTTCCTTTAAAGCTTTTTTCTTTTTTTCATATATAAAAAAATATTTTTGGTACTGATTGTGCTATTTCTGTTTTTTTTAGGGCATATTTTCAAATTTAATCATCCCATTTGATATGCCTCGCAAAAGATCTGCAATTGGAGTAAGAACTCCTGCAGCTCGCCGCATGGCTGCCCGAGCTGCTAGAGGCCAAAGTAGCCGCACATTGGAGAATCCTCAACAGTCTCAAGCCCGCCTCCAAAGTGACCGGCTGCGCCACAGAGTTCAACGCGCATCAGAGACTCCCCAGCAGTCCCAAACACGACAGGAGGCTGACCGGTTGCGGCACTTCAGGCAACGAGCTAGCACTTGGGCTGATATGCTTAATGCTGCTTTCCATTACAATCCGGCCCTGAATTATGAACAATTTACTTTTCTTCAGATTGGCCATATGGATAAACAATGTCTACATTGTACTGCCTTTAAGTACAATGGTGAGCGGCCTGGAATGTGCTGTTCTGCAGGGAAGGTCAGAATTCCTGATTTACCTGAACCCCCCGAAGCGCTCAGACCTCTGCTCGATGGGTCTTCTCCTCACTCGGCTGAGTTCATGCAACGTGTCCGTCACTATAACAATGCCTTCCAAATGACATCTTTTGGGTGTGGTAGCCGTGTTGTGTTGCCAGGTTATATGCCAACGTTTAAGGTCCAAGGCCAGGTCTATCATAGAATTGGCTCTGTTTTGCCACCACTCAACTCTGATAGCCGCCAACTACAGCCAGCATTCCTTCAGGTTTTCTTCATCGGAGATAGTAGTGCAGAGGTTGCCACCCGCCATAGAAACTTTCCCATCACTAAGCCCCACATTGTTAGCATTTTGCAAGATATGTTGCATCGACATAATCCTTATGTCTATTTGTTCAAAGCTTCCATTGAAAAAATGCCTTCTCCTGATTACAAGTTGGTCATTAAGGCTGACAAAGCACCGCCTGGACACCATCCTCGCACATTCAATGCTCCAACCATTAATGAGGTTGCTATTGTTATTGTGCAGGAAAACTGTGACAGACGTGACATTGTTCTTTCCAAAAGAAGCAGTGGTGTGCAGAGGATTAACGAGTTTCACAGGTCTTATGACGCCCTGCATTCTTCCTTTGTGGGCAGTCCAAGGCACATGCATGAGTATGCCCAGGATTGCATGGCTTACGTCCATAAATATGGTCGCCCAGACCTTTTTATTACATTTACATGCGATCCTGAGTGGCCTGAGATAAAACTAATGCAATTCCCCATCCAAGGTGCATTTGTTCGGCATGACTTGGTTGCTCGCATTTTTCAATTGAAAGTTACCAAGCTTATAGATTTGATCACCAAGGGTGATGTTTTTGGCAAGCCCCAATGTTGGTGTTATACCATTGAATGGCAAAAGCGAGGGCTACCACATGCGCACATTTTATTGTGGCTTAAAGAAAAGATTTGCCCAAACCAGATTGATTCGATCATTTGTGCTGAAATCCCCAATGAGGAGGTTGATGCTTCACTGCTTCGGACTGTAACCAAAAATATGATTCATGGGCCATGTGGACATGGGTATCCTAATCCTGGCTGCATGGAACGGGGTAGATGCCAAAAGATATATCCACGGCTACTCTTGGCTGAAACGCAGACAGATAGGGATGGCTACCCATTGTACAGACGTCGCAGGCCTGAGGAAGGTGGTTTTTCTTTTGTTAAAAGAGTGAGAGTTTTCACCATTGAGAATGGTGTTCAGGTTGTGCGCATGACTAATGTTACCATTGATAATAGGTATGTTGTGCCATATTCGCCTCTTCTATGCAGACTATTTGATGCTCACATCAATGTGGAGTCCTGTGCTTCAATCTCTGCTATAAAATATATCTGCAAATACATATACAAGGGTTCAGACCAATCAATTTTTGCAGTTACTGGTGCTCAAACAAAGTCTAATGAAGTGCTAGAGTACCAACGTGGTCGATATATTAGTAGCAATGAAGCTGTTTGGCGCATTCTGGGATTCCCTATTCACAGACGCCATTCAATGGTTCAACATCTCTCTGTACACTTGGAAAATGGGCAGCGTGTATATTTTACTTCTGCTAATGCTGCACAACAGGCTCACCGTCCACTTAAGACCACGTTGACAGAATTTTTTGCCCTTTGCCAGCGCGATAACTTTGCAAAAACACTTCTCTATGTTGAAGTTCCTGTTTACTACATTTGGTCTGCTTCTAAATCATGGCAGCCTCGAAAACAAGGCACTCGCATTGCTGACCAAGTTGCTTTTGCTTCTGATGCTATTGGCATAGTCTACACCGTTCATCCAAATTTTGAGGAATGTTTTTATCTTCGCATGCTGCTTCATAGTGTTCGTGGTCCGACTTCTTTTGCAGCCCTCAGAACAATCAATGGTGTGCTCTGTCAAACATATAAAGAGGCATGTCTGCATTTGGGATTGCTTGAGAATGACCAGCAATGGCATCATTGTATTCAGGAAGCAGTGCTAAGTGAGTCTCCTTTAAAAATCCGGGAACTTTTTGCTATTATTCTTACCTGCTGCCACCCTACCAACCCTCAAGATATCTGGGCACAATTTGAAGAACCAATGTCTGCAGATATTCTGAATCTTGCCAGACAGCAAGCCAATGACGGTCTTTTACAGCTGACATATGAAATGTCAAATCAGGCTTTAATACTTTTAGAACAAAAAATTCTGCAAATGACTGGTTTCCATTTGACAAAGTTTGGCATGAGGTCCCCACAGCGCAATGTTACTCACCGAACCAGTCATGAACTTTTAAGAGAAACATCGTATGATCTCAAAAGGTTACTACAATTTGTGGCTTCGAATGAACCGAAACTTGCCAATGTCCCTGAACAAAAGGAGTCTTACGAAAGGATCCTTTCTAAAATTGATTCCAATGTGGCGGATTGTACTTTCTTGATGCTCCGGGGGGCACAGGAAAAACTTTTCTGATCAATCTTCTTCTTACAAAGGTACGAAGTACTGGGGACATTGCTCTTTCTACAGCTTCTTCTGGTATTGCGGCCACTCTGTTGCATGGTGGCAGAACTGCTCATTCGACTTTCAAATTACCCTTAGATTTGACCAGGGATGAGGTACCATTTTGTAATTTGAATGCTGATTCAGCAATAGGCAAAGTTCTTAGACAATGCAAATTTATTGTCTGGGATGAATGTACTATGGCACACAGGCATGCTTTAGAGGCAGTTGATATAACACTTAAAGATTGTAGGCAGGATCAGAGACCAATGGGAGGTGTAGTGTTGTTGTTGGCCGGTGACTTCAGGCAGATATTGCCCATTATCCCTAGAGGTACAATAGCAGAAGAGTTGCATGCTTGCTTAAAGGCATCCCCACTTTGGTCATTTGTTGAAAGACTTACTCTTTCAACAAATATGCGGGCTGTCAATTCAGGAGATCCTAACTCACTATTATTTCACAATTTTTGCTTCAACTTGGAAATGGCCAACTTAATGATACGGATGGTAATGTTAATTTTTCAAATGAATTGGTTAACACTGTTGTGTGTGACTCCCTCTCTGGCCTAAAGAATAGTGTTTTTCCTAACATTGGGGAGATGTTTAACCGGGGAAGGGCGAATTACTATCCTTGGCTTTGTGAGCAGGCAATTTTGGCTCCAAGGAATTGTGTAGTTGATGCCATAAATGCTCAGCTTTTGAGAGAAATACCAGGGCAAAGCATTTTATATACTTCTGTGGATTCCACCATTGATGCTGAGGATTGCGTGGAATATACTACAGAGTTTTTAAATTCTTTAGAACCTTCTGGGATGCCACCACATCACTTAGAACTTAAGAGTTGGTGTTCCCATTATTTTATTGAGAAATATTGATGCACCCCGCCTTTGCAATGGTACCCGTCTCTGTGTTAAAAGATTGTGGCCTCATGTGGTAGAGGCAACTATTTTGACTGGTTGTTTTCAAAATGAAGAGGTTTTTATTCCCCGGATTCCTCTGATTCATGATGATAAACATTCTCCTTTGCATTTTAAAAGATTGCAGTTCCCCATTCGAGTTTCTTTTGCCATGTCGATTAACAAGGCTCATGGTCAGTCCCTCAAAATTGCTGGCATTGACTTGGAGCAACCCTGTTTCTCGCATGGGCAATTGTATGTTGCCTGCTCTAGAGTTGGCTCAGGAAGAAATCTTTATGTTTTGGCTCCAGATAATAAGACTTCAAATTTTGTGTATTCTTCTGTGTTGTCATGAATGAATTTTTTTTAACGCTATTTTAGTCTTTTTTTTTATTGTTGTTTGAGTGGTATATTATTTTCATAATTCTTTCTATATACGTACAGGGTCCATTATGAAAGTAATGAGCATAATGTTATTGGGACGCGACGATAGATGGCAGCACTGTAAAACCGTGGGAAATGTGGTGGAGGGATATGCCCTTTCAATCCATCAGGGCGTCAGTTGAGTTCGAGCAGTGTGAGGGGAGATACATGCCTCCGCTTGAAGTGTGTTTTCAACTTTTGTAACATAGCGCGATGGAGCGTTCGCTTGAACAACGATACGCCATAAAGTTTTGCGTGAGGCTTGGAAAAAATGCAAATGAAAAATTCCAGATGCTGCAAAAAGCCTTCAAGGACGATTGCATTTCAAGATCATAGTCTGGGAAGTGGCACAAGGCGTTCAAGGAGGGCCGGGAGGAGGTCGCCGACGAACCCCGTTTAGGACGCCCAACAACGGCAAGAACTGACGAGAACGTGTGCTCGAGGTTTTGCGTACCGACCGTCGATTAAGCATCCAGCAAATTGCTGACACATTACACATGTCCACATTTGTGATACATGGGATAGTGACCGAGGATCTGCAAATGCGTAAGGTCTGTGCGAAGCTTGTGCCGAAAGTGTTGACGCAAGACCAGTAAGAACTTGGAGTTTTGCGCTGTCAAGAATTGTTGGATTTGATTCAAAATGAACCGGACTTTCTGAACTCTGTAGTAACCGGAGAGGAATCCTGGATGTTTGAATACGACCCAGAGTCGAAAAGGCAGAGCTGTGTATGGCACACAAAATCATCTCTACGCTCCAAGAAAGCGCAAATGAGCAAGTCGCGCATCAAAACGATAATCGTTGTCTTCTTTGACATCCGAGGAATAGTCCATTGTGAGTTTGTACCGCAGGGACAAACTGTAAACTCAGCCTTTTACCTGGAGGTGCTCAGGAGATTGAAACGCCGGATCGCACGCGTGAGGACTGACATTAAAGACACGGTCAAGCTCCACCATGAAAATGCCATCAGCCACACAGCCATCATCATTACCAACTTCCTGGCCCGGAGCAACACCCCGGTGATCCCTCACCCCCCTTACAGTCCCGACCTAGCTCCATGTGACTTCTTTTTGTTTCCGCGACTCAAGAGGGAGATGAAAGGAAAACATTGGGAAACCGTGGAAAACATCCAACACCATGTTACAACGTTCCTGAGAAGCATTCCTGTCGAGGAGTTTCAGGGTGCCTTTCAGGCGTGGCAAACGCGTCTCCGCAAGTGTATTGATGCAGGAGGAATGTATTTTGAAGAATATTGAACTTTTGCACAAATTACGATCAATAAATGTATTTTGCCAGTAAATGCTCATTTCTTTCATAATGGACCCTGTATATATTTGTATATACAGTCTACTCTCGTTATAACGCCACCATCCGGATTTTGCAAAAAAGCGGCGTAAGGCGAGGGTGGCGTTGTATCGAACACGTTTAAAATGTGAAATTTAAGGATACAATAAATTATTTATAACAATTAATAATAACAATTAATACTCGAAGTCAATATATAGAATGTAAAACCGGCATTAATTAATTAATATGATAAATAGAAAGCATTAATTTATAATTCATTCATGAAAAAGTAACTACATTTTTTTTAAGAAGTCTGTGATCACAACTTGTCTTTTCTCTCCCTCACTTATGGCATAGACACGGCGTAACAAATCCGCAGATAGATTGACGTCGTCAGATATTGCTATCTTGGAGTGATCAAGAAACAACAAAACTGTCTCAGAAGCTGTTCTGGCTTCCCTTAACAATGGTAGGCGCTGAGTCCCTGTTGTATCATCATCCTCGCCAAGTTCTTCTTTCGCTGTAACAGTGGACACCAGCAAATTGTCATCTGTTAGCTTCATTTTCGCCTCCTGGGAATCATCAACCAGTTGAAACTCCCTTTCAGATATCAAATTCTCTGGTGTTATAGCGAAGATGTCGTGATAGAGCAGATTTCCATAATTAAGAGGCTCAACTGCAGCAGTAGAAGTGAAGCGAATGCCTGTATGATTCCAGCAGATGCCCAACAGAATCCCAAGCCATTTTACAATAGCGCACAGCGTAATACAGACGTAATTCTGTGGGTAGATGGGCATCCGCCAATTCCACCATTTTCTGGAGTTGAAGCTTGCGATATTGAGCCTTGAAACTTTTGATGATGCCACTATCCAGTGGTTGCAGACTGGCAGTCATATTTGGTGGAAGGAAGTGTATCCTTATGTTGCTGAGACCATCATTAGGGAGGCAGTGAGACGTAGCGTTATCTAACAACAGTAGGATACGATGTCCTTCAGAGACAAGCTGCTTGTTGAACTGTAGGAGCCGTTCGTGAAAGATGCTAGAGGTCATCCAAGCTTTGCTGTTAGATGTGTAAGTGCAGTACAAGTGTGGACTAAAGTTTCTGAAGCATCGAGGCTTTGCCGATTTTCCAATAATCAGCAATCGCCGCTTGTCTGTTCCAGTAAAGTTGCAGCACAGTAGAACAGTGGTTCGTTGCTTCATCCTTTTGACACCACAGCAGTTTTAATCTTTGTGAGCAAGTGTTCGGTCAGGAATGAGATGAAAAAATAGTCCTGTTTCGTCTGCATTGTTTATGTTAGCTGGGTCATATCCGGAGTTCGCCAGCATACTGTTCAAATTTGTAAGGTTTTCATCAATGATAGCTGGAAAAATCGATGCGCCTTCCCCACAGAGCCGTCGTTGCGAAATATGGAATCTCCCTTTAAATCGCTGCAGCCACCCACTGCTGTACTTGAAATTTTCTGGTACGTCCAACTGCTCGCCCAGTTTTTTTGCCTTTTCTCTTAGGAGGTCATCAGTAATATTAATATTATGGGCACGCTTTTGGGTAAACCAGTTGAAGAGAGCGTCTTCCAAGTCACTAAATTTTCCGACTCTTTGAAGAACCAACGGTATAATTTCCCACTTCTCAGCCTGAGTGATAATATCACGGACAGTTGTTCGTGGAAGTGAAAAACGCTCTCCAATCTCATTCTTCGACATCGTAGGGTTATTTCTTGCCAACTGGCATATCTCCTTCTTCTTTTCAATGGTGATCGACTCACGTTTACGCTTTTGGGAACTCATGATACGACAATAAGGTTGTTGTGTTGACGTTAGCAAAGGATGAAGCGACTGTATATGTCCCAGGCACAAGAAGGAAAAGGGTCTGCTGGCTGTTCACACAATCTGTTGTGTCAATAGCAGGCAAAGTCTGATGCCTCTGGCGGAAAAAATGAAGACAGGAAAAGGGGGGGGGGGGTTGAGGAACTTTGTGAGCGGCGCTATAACGAGTGCTTTTTGCTACTTGGGATACGAAAAATCAGCGGCGGAAGGCGAACAGCGAGGGAGTGGCGTTATATCGAGAAAAATACATTGATGTCGATTGGGACAAAACGAAAAAGCGGCGTAAGGCGAGGGTGGCGTTATATCAAGTGGCGTTATAACGAGAGTAAACTGTATTTGAAAGGTAACATCTCTAGAATTAGAATAGTCAAGGACAGTTGCAGATTATTATGATTTATATTAATATTAGTTTTTTTTTTTAATTATTTTTTCAGAAAAACATCTACGAATGTTTGACTGGGGTCTGAAAACATTAGATTACAGGCTTCTGGCCAGGCTTGGTCAATCACGGTCACTCTTCTCAAGCAATTTCAATCCCTATCCCTTTTTACCCAAAGAGTGTAATAGACCTACAGAGGATGCACAACTATATATAAGAGTTAACACGCTGGGGCGGGTACCTCGAAGGTTGGGTGGAAAATCTGCCAACTATTTGAACTATATTTAAAACACCTAAATGGATTGAAAAATAAATAAATAAAATACCTAAATACTAATATATTGCATTTTTTGACATCACACATACTTTTTGCTTGTGATAATGTACTACTTCGGTGTTGCTATTCTATGGCTCTAATACTATTTATTAGTAATGTTCTTTCGGTATGAAGGAAATTGCACTCAGGGGAATTCCCGGGCGTAGCCGGGTCATTCGTCTAGTATATATATCAAATTGAATGTCTGTCTGTCTGTACTCTTATAGATTCAAAAACCATACATCCAATCGCCGTGAAATTTTGGGATATTATTAGGTATATCCCCGGGAAGGTTTTCAAAAAATATTTTCTTGAATATCTTGAATATCCTTAGAGTTATTTGCAGATTTGTAGATTTAACTCGCAAGCAGAGCCCCCTAGCGGGGGATAACAAGTTTTTTATAAGTTTTATTATCACTAAGTTTATTATCTTAAAGATTATTTATCAAAAGTAAGATTTTCTACCTATTAATTGCGCACAAGTTAAAGTTAGTTTTATCATTTATCTACAATATATATATTGGGAGAATAGATAAAATGATGATTTTGTAATGTAAAAAATTAGGAAAGACAAAATTCAGGATGACACGGCAATTTATTTGAGACAAGAATAATGATACAATTCCAAGGCAAGATACTATTCCTTTAACTTCCAATTACCGAGGGAACCAATTAATATTGATTTTATTCAACTTATCGAGTATTTTTCAAGGGACCGGGAAAAAATGTTCACTTTATCGAGTTAGACAAACCTTTACCCGGGTAAAACCCGGGCGAAGCCGGGTACATCCATACAAGAATAATGATACAATTCCAAGGCAAGATACTATTCCTTTATCTTCCAATTACCGAGGAAACCAATTAATATTGATTTTATTCAACTTATCGAGTATTTTTCAAGGGACAGGGAAAAAATGTTCACTAGATAAAACGATGATTTTGTAATGTAGAAAATTAGGAAAGACAAAATTCAGGATTACACGGCACACAGGGACCGGGAAAATATGTTCACTTTATTGAGAGGTTCAAATTTACGAGTTTCTAATAATCAAAATATCTTTTTTTTAATAAGTTTATAGAGAATTGTTTTAACAAATGTTCATTAGACAAACCTTTACTCGGGTAAAAACCGGGCGAAGCCGGGTACATCCGCTAGTCTCTTTATAAAAATATCGCTTCTCTGACACAAAGTTTGGAGCGGGACGTTTCACAAGAGTGACATCCACGGCGCTAATTTATAATTGTAACGAATAGTATTTGAATAAAAACATTTATTTGGGTAAAACATGAGCGTTGCCCGGGTCATTCGGCTAGTTACTTTAAAAAAAAGGCCACTTTCAAAACTTTTCAAAGTGAAACAACACAGGCAAAATTTCAGGACATGTTAAAATAAGAAAATATATCTTTTCTATTATAAGAGATAAATTAGAAGGCTATTATAATTGTTTACAAAGAGGAATCAACCTCAACTTTTGCTGCGATCGTACGTGTTAAGGCTAAAAAAAAGTCCAAATAAACAGGCCTGTGATGCAACAAAATTTATTTTTTATGCCATGAACTATGGCGATTTTAAAGCTTGCAATGATTTGCATGACAGGTTCAAGACAAAAAGAAATCTACACTTAAGAAGAATATATGGAAGCATGGAAGAAAAACACTTATTTACTTTATTTGAAAGGTGCAATGCTTGAAGAGTGCTTTAAAGCAACAAGGTATTAGAGCCATATTTTCAAGTAAACATTGTGTATTATATAATGTGATAAACATGTTTTTAAATCATTTTATATCCTTAATATATATTTAATAAAACATTGCCTAGGATTTGTCTTGATTTTGAAATTAGACATAGAGATGCATGTATCCTAATGACAAGAAGAACCTATCATCTAATGATTTCTTTTATTATTCAGCATTAATGTAAGGAAATTAGTCAATTATGGGAATTAAAACAAAGTGATCAGTATTAGGAGGCAGCCTCTTCCAGTGTGTATGGCTGACCTTTAATTATACGGTCTAAAAATTTTGAAAAGTAAAAAAAAAAAAAATAGCCAAACCGTGGCTATAGTGAACCAAAAGCTCTGTCCTATTGGGGGGTTCACTATAGAGGGGTTTTACTGTAGTTTGTTACTCAGCAGCTTTCTTTGAATGCCTCTCCGTTCTTTCTTGTAAATAAGTTGATGTATGTTTTGGTGAAAATAAATTGCTTTGTCATTATCCTTAGTTTGTCTTCCTTCTTTTCTATGTGACACAAAATTACAATAGGTGGGGAATGGCCGGATATCATTTCTAAGAAGAGATTAAAGCCAAGGGCGACAAGTTTCTTTATTTAAAAGGTAGAAGCTTGGAGAGCTTTCGGACAATAGCGTCCTTCAATAGGCTGAATACCTAGGTTGTATTTAGACTGTTGAAGACGTTATAATGAAAAAAAATTGTCGTCATTGGCTTTTCTCTTTTTAGAAACAATATTATCACTTTATTTAAGCCTAACATACAGCACTACCTGGCCGGCGTTCCTATTTAGTAGCGAATTGACATGCTAACCAGAAGATATTGCCATTTTGGTGAATATTGTTTTTCCTTGATTACAATATTGAACCTCATTATAACCACGGTTAAAACAATTAGAACTTAAACCTTGGAATATTAGAATTGTTCCAATGAGGTTGCTGTTATAAAAAGGTTTCACTATTTACAATATAACCTCGTTAATTCGACACACGCCAGTTCAACACTCGGCGATAATTCGACCATGTTCCGATGTCCCGACCTCCGGCCTATCAATAACAAACCGTAATTTGACAGTATCGATAATACGACAGTTCCGATAGTTCGACCATTTTAAAATTCGAATTTCGACAGTTGAATGTTATTTTACATGCAACTTTACCGCTAAACGGTATTACGGCGGCGACAATCGGCATCGGCGGGCGCCGATACGATCGCGCCTGCGCACTTTTGGTTTCTGGTTAGTTTAAGTTTCACTTTGCAGTGCCGTTGCGCAATTTCGCAGATGTTATTGTTGTTTTTTTTACACGGGAATTTCGGCATCATGCGCTAACTAATAATAATTTTTATTTTTTTATTTTTAACATTGAAATATTTTAGCTATTTTTAAATTTATAAATAATTTCTTTTTAAATAAATAAATCTTTATAAAATGATCCAACAATGATTATGATAACATTTTAATTCAATATTCTGTGTTAATTTGAATAAATGAGTGGGGCAAGAATGTCAGGTTCTGCCAAAAAAAAATTGGAAACGTAGTCAGTATCACCAGCTCACTTATGAGGAAAAAATGAAAATTATAGAAGAAATAGAACAAGGAAAATCACATAGTCAAGTTTCCAGAGAGAGAAATATTCCACGGTCCACCATTAGCACAATTTTTAAAAATAAATTCGCCATAAAATCTGCCTTTTTAAAATCTAATTTTGGCTCTACCTTGAAACGTGATCGTTACGGGGAATTCCCAGAGATTGAAGAAGCCCTGTTTAGGTGGATAAGGCAGGCAAATGCCATGAAACTTGCCATAAATGGCAATATCTTGAAAGAAAAGCCTTGAAATTTGGCCTTGAAAATGGGTCAAGATAATTTTGAAGCTAGCAATGGCTGGCTAGAAAAGTTTAAGGCCAGAAGGAATATTGCTTTTAAACGACTTCATGGAGAAGCTGGAAGTGTGGATGCCAATAGTGTAGCCACTTGGAAAGGTGGGATTATTCCTTCACTTTTAGCTAAATACAGCCCACAGGACATTTTCAATGCTGATGAAACAGGGTTATTTTATAAACTTTTGCCTAATCAAACAATGACTATCAGAGGTGAGAAATGTGAAGGGGGTAAGAAGTCTAAAGAGAGAATTACAGTGTTGGTATGCTGTAATATGGATGGAAGTGAAAAACTGCCTTTACTTTATATTGGGAAATATAGAAGACCATGATGCTTCCATGGCATGAATATTCCCTCAAATTATCATTTTAATAAAAAAGCCTGGATGACTGGGGCAATTTTTATAGATTGGCTGAAAAAATTGGACCAAATATTCAAAAGAAGAGAAAGAAAATTTTTATTAATTTTAGATAATTGCCCAGCCCACCAAATACCTGAAGGGTTACAGAACATTGAAATAAGATTTTTGCCCGCCCTAACTACAAGTGCATTACAACCCTGTGATATGGGTATCATTAAAGCCCTAAAAGACCAATATAGGAAACAAATGATAACGTATCTTCTCACTTGCATGGAAGAAAAAAAAAATGCTCAAGTGCATTTACTCTTTGCAATTAGCTGGCTAGAGGCTGCATGGGTTGGGGTTAGTTCTTCCACAATAAAAAATTGTTTTTCTCATTCAGGATTTGTGATGGATGAAGCAATGGAAGAAGTTGTTGAAGAAGAAATGAACAGATGTTTTGAGGCATTAAAAAAACATCAAGCCATTGATGTCAACTATATTGACTTCTTGGAAGTTGATAAAGATGTGCAAGTTGCTGGGGAACAGTCCATTGAATAAATTGTAAAGGAGGTAATGGGTAAAGAAGAATATGAAGAGGTAGAGCCAACAGAAAAAGATTTAAACAAAACATCAATAACACCTGCAGCAGCAGTGGATGCCTTTAATACAATAAAAACTCTTTGCTATTTAAAAGACATTTCTGAGGAAGAAAGGCATGCATGTCTTTTAAAAATAGACTATCTGGAATACATCCTGAATAGGATTTCAGAGAAAAAACAGACATCTATAAAATATATTTTTTTTTATCTTGATTCTTTTCAAATAATATTTTTTAATTTTCTTTTTATTTTCCATATTTATTTTCTTTAAACTATTATTCAATTGGAATAAAATATTATTTTTTTCGAAAATATGTATTATTGCCATTTTGTCCCAGATACTAAAAGTTATTCATGAAAATAAAAAATAAATATAAAAAGTACACACACAATGGTTTCAATTAATATCATTAATTTATATTACAAAGCTATTTATAAAAAAATATATATATTATTTTAGCTAGTTAGATGATCATCTAACCTTAATTCAACACTTCCTTTAATTCAACCGAAAGCTCTGATCCCTTGGGGTGTTGAATTAAAGAGGTTCGACTGTATATTGGGTTTCGGAAAATAACTCTAAAAGATATTTTATACCCAGCAACCTTTATTGAAGACACAAAAGATAACCGAGTGTGAAAAAAATTTCCTTTCTATCCTTAAAAAAAATAGACAACCGGTGACAACAAAGACTTTCCACTTCCTTAAGTTTTGTCCATCAGTGTACATTCAGTGAAATATCTATGAAAAAAGTTACCCTGACTAAAGTGTCTTTTTGGTATATTTTGTATTAATTCTTTTAATTATTATTATTATTTTTTTTTTTTAGTTTGCAATTTTATAATATTGCAACAAACATACAGAAAATTGTTATTTAATAACAAAATATTTTGTTACTCGATGTATATTTCTCTATAAGGATTGTATTACATCTATT
Source organism: Cordylochernes scorpioides (assembly GCA_030710605.1). Taxonomy (NCBI): domain Eukaryota; kingdom Metazoa; phylum Arthropoda; class Arachnida; order Pseudoscorpiones; family Chernetidae; genus Cordylochernes; species Cordylochernes scorpioides. The sequence goes on along the minus strand of CP092881.1, from coordinate 46,159,309 downwards.
CTAGGTAGTTAGCGACTTCTGTACGCTCCAAGACCCTGGGTAACCGAAATAAATATTGATGCTACCCCGAAACTACTGCTCTTAATGTTTCAAAACATATATTAAGATCAACTACAATTCTGACTGGGCATGGTTACATGCAGGAAGACAATGCAAAGGAATTAAAAGAAGACCCAACTTGCCTCCATTGCCAAGGTGACCAAACCGTGGACCACCTCCTCTTCCCCTACCCAACCTCCCAAAATCAAAGATTTCTGACAGAAACCCTCTTAGGAATCACCAACCTTAGTCCAGCATCACTAGAGAATCTCCCAAGAAATAAATCTGCATGGCACCATCTCATTAATTGGACTTCCATTGGCATTGTAAGTAAAACCAAGAACCTGGGTTAACCAAATAAATAATAACAAACTTACAATTGTTAAGAATAAAAATAAATGCCTTGCAATTCTCACATTGGCCTTTCCTAATATAATTTGCCATGTAACAATATAAATATCTGTGATAAAAAGGTTAACAGAGCTATCTATATATTGTGATGAAACAAAAGAAAAATCAAGATGCTATTGTGCTGGTATCAACCCTAGTTAGAATTTGATGCACAAGTATAAACTCCCAAGAGTGAAAATTTTGGTCAAATCAAATATGACTATAAAATACTTCCTGTAAAAGACCATCTCCAGCAGTATACATGGTTTCAGATGGTCTCTCAAGGGAGGTTCATTGTATTTTTGATAAATGACTCAGGTTTCCAATCTAGTTAGCCAATTCTATACTGGTTTCAGGATCATCAGTTTACATTGATATTATTACCACCATTTAAAAAATTGAGACCTAAAACATTGGGCCTTAAAATGTTATAATCAAGTTTTTGTCATAGTGAGGTTCCACATTGTATTGGGCTTACAAAAAGTAGAAATAAATATTCAAGAAACTTTCTATTTTTGTTCATGGTAACTTGTCTACAAAGATGGCTGTAACAAAACAATATTAGAAGAGATTGGCTGTAAACCCCCCAAGGAGTTTCCCCAGAATGCTATTACTAGGTATGTCCTGTGTATTAGAGAGGGACTAAGGTCCCATGTGAGATTGTTATAAAACTATGTAAGAGAGAGGAAATCAACAAAAGAATCAACAATTAGTTTTATTTTAGCATCACCTGGTGTGGACAATGCAGCAACAAGATCTACATCAGTAGAGAGAGTACTCCAGTTGTACCAGTCTTGTTGCTGCTTCAATGGGCTCACATGGTCTGAGTCTCAATAGAGTCTCTCTTCTCATATAAAATACATTTTTTTATAAATAAAAGTTCATTTCACATAGTATTTACTGTTGTGTGGTCATTTCAGTATGGAAAGGGCCAAAGATGTGCCCCTCCAATTAAAAATAATTTCTATAATGTTAGCTAAAAATGCTTGCACAATAATTGTCTTGGATTAACCTCCCATAAACAACCAGGTATAGAGGTATAGGGGTTTTCCCCCTTCATTCAAACTGATTTATAATGGCCTGCATACATATTTAAAAGCTATAGTTTAAGGTGATGTGATACAATTTGGATTATAAATAAGAATCACAAAGTGTAAAGACCACAAATATATTAATTCTATTTTTTTTATAAATTTAGATTTGGCCCATTTATCTTGTTAGAGTTTAAAAGTTATTTTTATTTACTTTTTACTATTTTTTATTAGATGTTATATCTGTTAGATTGCTTGACTACGTTCATCTTTAGATTTAGTAAGGTTTTTACTTGGCATTTTAAAATATTTTATAGTATTTTCTTTGAAATTTGGAGATTTAGCCGGATAAAACTAATCTATGTATTTAAACTCCATGAATATAACTCCTGGACGATCAAGAAGTTATCCAGGGTACATTCTTTATATTAGATAAAAAAAGGCATATATTGGATTTAAAAAAATATTTATTTTGCCAATATTTTGGCTGGCCGAACGCCAACCTTTATCGAGGCATTACATTTTTTGTATACACAAACTCAGCGCCGCATAGTGTTATAATATCACAGTTGAAATCAATTAAAAAAACAGAGTAGGTGGGAGAAATTTGTGCATGAAAAATATTATAAAAAATGCAATCAAATATGTAAAATATCTTAAAATATTAAAGGAAAAAATTGAGTTCTATCTTAAATTTAAAAAATTGTAATAAGTACATAAAATATTTCATTAATAACTCATAAAGAGATACAGTGGACCCTCGGTTTGCGAGCATAATCCGTTCCAGAGCCATGCTCGTACTCCAAAACGCTCGTAGTGCGAAACTAATTTCTTATTTTTAATAATTGAAACTCGGGCAATTCTTCTTGCTACGAACAATTGCACAGTTTCCCACATTTTACATATTTCCCGAATCTGATCTGAAGGGAAGGATCCCAGTGAATTTTCATCCATCACGATTACGGGCAACCATCACGAGTTGCTCGTAATGCGAAATTTCACTCGTAATCCGAGGTAAAATTTTTCAAAAAATTTTGCTCGTACTGCGAAAAGCTCGTACTCCAAGGTGCTCGTAAACCGAGGGTCCACTGTAAATGTAAAAATATATGTATCTATTAAAACATTTGAAAATAAATTTAAAATGATTTAAACAATAAACTGTAAGAACCTTTTAAAAAAGTTTTAAAAAATGAGGGTATTTAAAAAATTCATTTCAAAATTTAGGATATCGATTTTTAAATAAGTAAAAAAATATTTTATAAAAATGCATTAAATGCATTTTAATGCATTTTTATAAAATATTTTTTTACTTATTTAAAAATCGATATCCTAAATTTTGAAATGAATTTTTTAAATACCCTCATTTTTTAAAACTTTTTTAAAAGGTTCTTACAGTTTATTGTTTAAATAATTTTAAATTTATTTTCAAATGTTTTAATAGATACATATATTTTTACATTTATCTCTTTATGAGTTATTAATGAAATATTTTATGCACTTATTACAATTTTTTAAATTTAAGATAGAACTCAATTTTTTCCTTTAATATTTTAAGATATTTTACATATTTGATTGCATTTTTTATATTTTTCATGCACAAATTTCTCCCACCTACTCTGTTTTTTTAATTGATTTCAACTGTGATATTATAACACTATGCGGCGCTGAGTTTGTGTATACAAAAAATGTAATGCCTCGATAAAGGTTGGCGTTCGGCCAGCCGAAATATTGGCAAAATAAATATTTTTTAAAATCCAATATATGCCTTTTTTTATCTAATGAATTAAGTATGGATTGCTCTATTTTCAAAAAAATTCTTTATATTGTAACACAATGAAATTAAACTTGTTTAGCTTGCCAAGTACATGACAAAAAACATATATATAGATGGCGTCTGGTTTTAGACGTGACGGGAGCGGCGACCCTTGTCTCTTTAGATCAATTTCCTCCGGGCAAAATTTCCATATATATATATATGGATATTTATATCTGGGAGGATATTGATTATACAAAAAAATGAATTGTCTCTCCCATCAAAATTGGGAAAATTTCATTTGATCCCTTGTGGATCTCATGAAATCAAAACCTGCCAGGACTGACAAACCCCAAACCATGGTCTTCATTTTGCCAAAGCTGATGTTGTGGCTTTGTCATTGACAGGAGTCTGCAAGTTTTCGGCAATGGTCCAAAGATAGCACTTAGTTCTAGCGTCTATTTTGATGGAAGAGGCAGCATTTATTGTATTTACTTTATTGTATATACACACAACATGCACCAGAATATTATTTTCTTAGCCAAATACAGATACATATTGAGACAGTGTATTTTATCTAAGGGCAAAAAAACTTCAGAACAAAGATCATTTTTTAATTGGTTAATTTTACGAGAGGGACAGCATTTAAAAAAAAAAAATGTGGTTAAAAATATGTTTATTTTTAAAATTAGGTTTGGGGCTAAAAAGAAGGGAAGGAAGAGTTCTTACTGCCTCTGCAGAATTTTACTCTGTTGACATTCCCACTCTGTCGGTCATTCAAGTAGTATGGGCTTCTCATCTTCTAACCTTAAATTTGGGCAAACATGAAGATTTCAAGATTTTGGAAAGAAAAATAACTTCTAAAATGAACATGACTTATTCTCAGATTGCAGTTGTGTTTAAATACCTCTCCCACTATAACATCATCCAGGACCAAGATATTATTAGGACCCTAGATGAAACAATAGTAGATGTTGCTGCTATAATGATTATATTCTACCATCATTTTTCTCTTTTACTCTCAATTGTACAATATAATGGGGAGACTTGAGGGGAGAAAAAACAACACTTATTTTTAATTAGGTAAGATGGTTACAAAAAAATAGTACCACACCACATTATAAAAATACAATCACACAAGCCGTTATCTAAGGGTTGCCTCACATCAGGATGGTACTACATCTAAGTTTACAAAATGGCCAAACAACTACCTCCATCCCTGTGTGGTCCAATCTTGTTTGCCTTGGTTATTACTAGAAACTGCTGCCTTTTCTTACTTCACCTTACTGTTGTGGTAGAGGTATTTCTGCTAATTGCGCTTATAGACAGTAGTCTGCAAATATATTCTCTAACTTTTCTCTGTGATTTATTATGTTATTTATTTCTCTAATTATAGTTAGGTACAATTTGGAATATAGATTAGAAACACAAGGTAGTAACACCAAATAAATAGTGGGACATTTCAGTAATAACGTTTTTGCCAAAATGTCACACTATTTATTTATTTAGATTTGGTCTTATTACCTTGTGTTTATCTAATTACAATTAATCGTCATAGTGAAATTAAAACATATAAACTATGTTGTGAAAAATGTTCAAGAAAAATATTAACCAAGATAAATTATATCCTACTATATAAGAATAACAAGTCTAATATATAATAGGAATTGTAGAGTTATGTTTTGTATACAAGAGGTTAGAATGGCCGATTCTTTCTCAGAGGAAAAAAAAAAAACGATAATATGTAATAACAAATTAAAAAAAAACAAATCGAATAACAATTCTTTAGTAATAATGAAAATAAAAAGCCATATAATGAAAAGAATGAAAGTTAAATTTTAAAAATATATAGGTATAAATAACAATTAATATAAATATGGTGAAAAAAAAAAAGACTTTACTTGAGTGTCAAAATATATATTTCAATTGCATGATTTTTGACTCCTTGAGTTCAACTTAAGCCAAGGTTATAGGAAGTTTTACCTACCTGCTGCATTGTTTCCATTTCATGATTGCTTATTATTGAGTAAGTTATAAAGTTTGATAAATTTATCTAGGTTATAGTAATCTAAAAATTATCTGGTGGTAGTTTTCGTTGTGCATATATCACTAATAAATAAGTGCTAATTGCAGCATCCTTGGCTTTATCAATCCCCAGGAGCCTTTATGTTTACATTTTGATAAATAGATATTTATAAAAATGCTTCAACAATTTCAAGACAAGAGGCCTTTTTATAATATTTACATTTAGATTGTCATGTCTCACATTATTTGGTTTTGCTAAAAGTCAAGTTATAGCAGTGTGAAACATTAGGTGTGACAATCTAGTGTAGCTCTGGTAAATTTGATGCTAAAGTGGTCGTTTGGTTCTATATAAATAAGGTGCTGTATGTTATACTTACAAATTTAAAATATATATTTCAGACATAAATATATATATTTCTTAAAAACACAATTCTACATAAAAAATGCTCTTAATAAAGTTTTATACACACTTTGTCTTGTTTCTTATAAGCAAATAGATGATGAAATGTGCTGCAAAAGGCCAAATTAGTATCAACAAAGTTGCAGTATAAGAAAGATTTAAAAAGGGAATTATATCACTTTTTGATTCCAAAATAAGTTCTTCCAGTTTGTTGCACCTTTCCAAAACCTGCTCTAATGCTTGCTGTATATTGAGCACAGTCATTGCCATATGATCATTGTGATTATATTCATGTGTTCCCCAATCTTGAGAAGTCATTTGATTTAGTAGATCAAAATCTAAAAAACTATTAGAATTCAAATCACAAAGATAATCATACGAGTCTGAAAATTCATCTGAACTATCTACTCTTAAAATACTATTGTCTTTTTCTTCATCATTACTATCACGGTAGGAGGCATTTAAACTCATGAATTTTCCAATAGACTCTGTATATGCCATTGCTTCAACTATGGAAACTAATTCTTCAACATATTTAGACATTGCTTCCTCTTTTGTCATTTCACCATTGCTTTTCCATGCCTCCCATTTTGCTTTATTTACAAAATCCCAAAAACTGGGCCTTGGATCTTGGCAAGGACCTTCTGTTGCTTGCTTGTAATATGCATAGAACTTAAGCATAAGTTCCTCCGAAGGTTGAAAAGTACCATCTTTTGGAATATTTTCTACAATTTCGACGGCAGCATTAAATTTCTCTTCAATCGACATCTTAACCCTTATCTTTTAGCTATTAAAAGAAACAAAATTTAATGACATTTTATATTAGATTTATAATAAAAATTAGTTAGATTTTCTATTTATCATCGCAAAAAAAAAAAAAATTGAAAACATTAGTAAACGACTGTGTATTGTAGCAATATAATGGAGTTTATGCTTACTTGTTGGAGTACTCAAATTGACTTTTTAAAATATATTTTTTGTTTGATGTTTGAAAAAAAATTGTAAAATATTTTATTATACCAAAAGAGACACATTAAATGAAAATATATATATATGTTTAAAGTTTTTCATTTATGGTGAAAATTAGGACATGAAATAAGATAATAATAATATTTATGCAAATGCATAATTTTTAAAACAACAGCTTCAATTAATGATTTGTTTCTTTGGCTTATAATATTTATTTATTTCATCTCAATTTACAGGTGTTACATTCGAGCACAGCTCACGAGTCACCTTGTCCAGATTATTTACACATGGCGAGTTGTAATGCTGGAGTGCCCCCCCCCCCCCCCCCCCCCCCCCCCCCCCCCCCCCCCCGAACCTTACAGGAGGGCAGTTGTTGGGTGTTTGGCTGTTAGCTAGTCATTGGGTCCAGGTCGTCGGATTCGGTGGCTGAGGTCACCAACTGTAGGAATTCTTCTTTTTTGAGTTTGATTCCGTTGCAATTCCAGAAAACGATTTTTAAAGGTAATTTGCCTTTCATTGTAAGAAAGTTTTGATAATTTCTAATATCTTTTCGCACAGTTCCCTGGTGTCAGAATGAGTAGTTTTATAATATTTCAAAATATTTTTAATTATATATTGTTGCAAAGTATTTATTATTTTATTAACAGATTATTAATTTTGATGTTTATAAATTTTATTACTCTGCGTAAAATTCTCTCTTTGCTTCTCTTGTATTTTATCAATTTTAGTAATCTAAGGATACGCTCCAGAAGCCTGGGTTACCTTTATGTTACTACTACTCAGTTTTAGTTTGTGTTTGTGCCTTGAATAAATTTCTGCGGCAGCCTTAAATTTGTCTTTCTAATTTTCTACATTACATTTGGTAGAGATGCTGGGTAGTTTAGGGAAGACAAACTGAAGATCAGCGAAAATACTCTAAGTCCATAAGTGCTGTGATCTACATTTTCCGAGACAGGCTCCAGGATTCCACCGTCGTGTCAAAGTCAAGAGATGATGTCCCTATAGACGATATGATGACAAAGCCGCTCTTCACCCCGCAAGAGAAAGGATGCAAAGCTACTAGGGACAGAGTTCCAATACTCATAGAGAATTCTTCAGAAGCATGTCAGTATCTAAAATATTTGCAAGCTGTGGGTCACAGCTCCAATAGGGAAGGAGCTATGTGCATCAACATCCGCCCGAAAATTTGCATGGGTTACACTTACATCGCCCGCTCAAGTCCATCAGGGGATTTTACTGGGTTCATCTGAAGAAGGTTTAGTAAAAAATGATGGATCTGCTAAGGAGAGCAAGTCATGAAGTGAGTCCTTTCCCCGGATATGTACAGGTTATAGATGCTAAAGTGATATAAAGAGCAGATAGTTAAAGAAAGGTTATGAAAGTATAAAGCAAAGGGTACTTTGGAGTTATAATACAGTTAAAAACGAAGTAATAACGCGCCATCCATATATAGCGAATGAAGACATTAAGACGCGAGCATTTCTTTTCACAAATAAATCAAACTTCTACTGTCTTTACTGCGATGAAAAATATTGGGAGATCTTGACTCATCAGTGGTGAACCCTCTTCGCCACTGGAAGATACAGGCTTGCGTCTTTCTGGGGTTCAGCTAGAGTTCATTCTCGATGCTCCATGAAGCGATTTGATGGTAATGTGTTAGTAGCTTTGGTCGGCAGACGGCTCGAACTTGAGTCAACAGGGCGAAGTCTTCTGCATAAGCTACTAATAAACTTTTTCTAATGGCCTTCCTTTAGTACAGAACCTTGGGGGTTACCGAGCTAAGAGAATTTTAAGGAGGTAGCTGCCCACGCGGAGAAAAACACCATCCTGTTTTTCCAAAAAACTTTGCACTAGAAACATCAGTGAATGGGGGCAAGCCAGACGTTTGAGACCTTGTATGATGGCCGGTCTCCAGACAGTGTCAAATGCTTTTCTAATGTCTAGGCTGATGGCCAACGTTTTTCTCCAGTGGGACTGTTTTTCATCGATAAACTGGGTATTTTGGCGAGTGCTCCTTCTGCTGACCTGCCGTGAACAAATATAAATTGGTTGTCCGAGAGCTATCCATGGCGATCGGCGAGCCATTGCAGTCTGGCAAGAATGCATCGTTCAAAAACCTTGGCCAGGGTGTTCAGAAGATTGATTGGTCTATACCTCGCCAACTGACTGATGGCAGAGCTGGACGCCTTTGGCAGGAGTATGAGGCGGCTTCCTTCCATGGGCGAGGGCAGTGACCCATTCAGAGACAGTTGGTGAATCTACCAGCTAGCATGAAGTGTAGATCAGATCCTCCAAGATATATGCAAAGGGAACCGAGGCCAACGGGTCCTGGATATATCCTTCTACCACAGCGTTGTATGGCTCTTGTGACCTCCTACGATGTAAAGTCGAGTTGGTCTGAAAACATTGCATGAGCGAATTTCCAAAGATAAGGTCTGGTGTCCTGAGGGGAAAAGTGATTCAACACAGCGAGGCAGGTCTCTTCGAGAGGGAAAGGAGAGCCATCATCATGTTTTAGAAGAGGCGGACCTCTTGAGGAGATGCGTCTTCGGGCGATAAAAACGATGAATGGCACTCCACGCCGCCGTTGAAACCTCCTCGCAGAGGTTGAGTTAGGAGTGGCGTTTAGCTTTCCGAATAGTTGCCTTGAGCCTGTTGTGACACACTTGGTATAATACATGGAAAAAGTTCCTAATAGATATTTGGATTTTCTGGCTGCTTCGTCGGAGGATTACTACCAATTTTCTGAGCCGGCTCAGCTTGGGGGTCCACCATGGTTTAGATGGTCTAGAAGTGTTGGAACGTCTGCGCATGGAGACTCACAGGCTGACAGTAGGATAGAAGTAAGTAGGAGAAATGTCTTGTCAATGTCTTCTGGTGTAGAAGCCTTATTTAGGAGGGCAGTAACTTGGTGGAGAGGTAAGTTGAGGAACGATTTAAAACAGTCTTGCTTGCATGAGGATTCCACCCATGTGGTAGTTTCCTCAGTGGTGACCATTTCTGGAAATATTGTCAAAATCGGGATGTGGTCGGTGAAGGCCAATTCCTCAAGCAAGCTCCAAGAAGCATGTATCGCTAATGAGCTGGATGACAGTGTAACATCAACGGATGAGGAAAGATGTCCATTTGACCATGTAAAGTGCACAGGATCACCAAGAAAATGAAAGTCGTTGCAGCGGGCGAAATCTTTAAGGTTTGTATCACGGGTGTCCAACTTTGCACTGATGCCCCAGGAGGAAAAGTGGGCATTGACATCCATACCTAAGATCATAAGAAATGAGGTACTGTTCATAAGTTATTCCAACTGAGGAAGGAAATACTCCTATGACCATGCCATTAGGCTGATCAAACTGCAACTACTCGCTGATCCAGGTAGTAGATGGCAATAGAGGTAATGGTGGTGCCCCGAGTGGCTAGAGGGATGAAGATTGCTCAGTGCAACAATGCACGAAGGTTTGTAAGGGCTTGAGCCAGAGAAGACTTGAAAACCAAGGGTGGGTCAGTATAAGTTTGCTGGAAGTTCTTGTAGGAGAATGCATTCGGCCTGTGTGGAGTTGGCCAAATTGGAAATCCCAAGAAAGGGAGATGGCGATTTCCGGGTGTTAGCCTGCAAGATATGTAAGGGCCTAGACATTGTTTTGGGAACGGAGTATTCTATCCTTCAAAGGGGGGAGGATGAGGTTTTTGCCAGATGATTGGTGGGAGCTCCAACAGCGATAGCAAGTGGGATTAGCTGCTGAGCAGGACGAAGCGCGGTGTCCAAAGCCACAGCATCTGAAACACTGCTTCAATGAGTGGCTGCACTCGTACCTTTGCACTCGTATCCCAGCTACGGGAATGCGACCATGTTGTCCCAGTATCTCAGCAACTCTGCATTGCGTTCCTGGAGCGATGAACTGATATATAGCTAGCAATAAATATGTATATATATATGTTTCTATGAAAATGTTAATCTGCAAGACGCAGGTTATCATCATCCCTTTTTGATTTGTTTTTGTCACTTTTTGGCGTTCCGAAAATAAACAATAAAAGGCTGTATCAGACTTTACTAAGACAATAAAGATTTGCTAAAAATAAATGTGTACGAAGATGTTGCATTTGGCGACGAGGATATAAGAGTAAGTACCCTCGAATTTTGAAGTAAATATTTTTAGAAAATATCTTTGATTTTGCATATAATTGAAAGTAAATTTTAAAGGCACAAATTGCAAAGTTTTAGGATGCAAATTTAAGAAAGAGTGTAAAAAAAATGGCTAGTTACCAATTTAAGGAATATAATGAGGAAACTGAAACTTTTGAAACGTTTTATGAACGATTGGAACAGTTTCTCATATTGGAGGAGGCAGGGGATGAGAAGAAAAAGGCTTATCTCCTAACCCTCATGGGAAGTAAAACATATAGTGTTTTGAAGAATTTGTGCAGTCCTATTCTACCTAAAGATAAAACTTTTGATAACCTAATAGATATCTTGAAAAGGCACTTCTCTCCAAAGCGCTCAATTGTAGTAGAGAGGTTCATTTTTTTTAAAAGAATGCAATTAAAGGAAGAAAGCATCTCGGATTACTTGGTGGAAATTAAGCGTTTGGCTTCCTCATGCAACTTTGGAAATTTTCTGGAGGATTCTTTACGTGATAAAATGGTTTGTGGATTATATAATGCCAAAATACAAAATAGAATTTTGTCGGAGGGCGACATTTCTTTAGCTAAAGTAATTGAGATAGCATTATCTATGGAAGCGGCCGAGAAAAATACAAAATTATTTCACTTGGAGCAGGGTGAAGATTGTGTAGATAAGTTGAGGATGGAACGCAAGGTTGAATCAAATTTCCAGAATGGCAAATGTAAACATTGTGGTAAACAGCATAAAGAACTATGTAGATTTAAGGAGGCGATATGCTTTAAGTGTAATAAAAAAGGACACATTGCCTCAATATGTTGGAGCAGTAGAAGAAATCTAAGGCAACATCAGAATCAGCCGGGAAATATACATCAGATAGGAGACCAAGAAGAGGAGGAAGAGTATGTCCAGAAAATTATAAGCGTGACGATACCTGAGTATAAAATTAATTTTGCCTCAAGTGACCCTCCCTATCTGATGGAGTTAAAAGTAGAAGGAAACTTTATTAAATTTGAAATGGATACGGGTAGTGGTCTAACACTGATATCAGAAAAGGATTTTAAAAATAGTCTTCAACACTTGAAATTGGAAAAAGCGAGTATTATTGTAAGAACTTATGATGGTACCGTGGTACCCATTCTAGGTAAAATCAATGTCAAAGTGGAGTGTCAAGATATTACTTACAAACTTAGAGCGTTGGTGGTGAAAGGAGAAAAGAGGGCTTTGATGGGAAGAGAATGGATAAATAGATTGAAATTGGGCTGTTTCGCGGTAAAACATATGCCTGTGGAAATTACCATTGAGGAAATTTTGAAGGAAAATCAAGCCCTATTTGTGGAGACAACTGAACCAATAAAAGGTTTCACATTTTCAGTAAACATGTGTGATGTGAATCCAATTTTCCATAAGGCTCGTCCGGTGCCTTTCGCCATTAGGCCAGCAGTTACTGAAGCATTAGACAAAATGGTGGCTAAGGGTTATCTATGTGAGGTGGCGAGCAGTAAATGGGCCACTCCAGTGGTTGTAGTGCCGAAGAAAAATAAAGAGATCAGAATTTGCTGCGACTTCAAGGTAACTCTAAATAAATATTTGGACACTGCGGCCTATCCCCTTCCCACACAGCAAGATTTATTCTCCACATTGGCCAAGGGAAAATACTTTTCTAAATTGGACTTGAGGAACGCTTATCTGCAATTAGAGGTGGACCCAGGCACCCGACCGTTACTAACGATAAATACTCATAAAGGGCTTTTCAGGTTTAAGAGAATGCCATTTGGATTGGCAAATGCGCCCAGTTATTTTCAATCTGTAATGGATAGGGTTTTGTCAGGTATAGGAGGCGTAATTTGTTATATTGATGATGTCCTTATAGCCACAGCATCAATTGAAGAACATCTGGCATTGTTGAAGACTATATTTGCTCGCTTGGCGAAGTATAATATCAAACTAAAGAAAGAAAAATGCCTATTTTTGCAAAAAGAAATTGAATATTTAGGACATCTTGTCACGGAAGAGGGCATCAGACCTTTAGATCATAAGGTACAAGCAATACAGAAGGCCAAAACGCCTACGAATATCTCTGAATTAAGGTCATTTCTTGGTTTGGTAAACTTTTATGGGAAGTTCATACCCAATTTGCCAGAGCTTTTGAAGCCTCTTCATGAGCTTCTTCACAAAAAACGTCCTTGGGTTTGGACAAAGGAATGTGGAGAGGCCATTGACAAGTGCAAGAATAGCATTACCTCGGAGAGGGTGCTAGTCCCTTATGATGCGACTTTGCCATTGTGTTTGGCCACTGATGCATCGCAGATTGGAGTGGGCGCTGTGTTGTCACATATTATAGAAGGCCAGGAGAGACCGATTATGTTTGCCTCACGGACTTTATCGGTAGCAGAACAAAATTATTCTCAGATTGAGAAGGAGGCTCTAGCCATTATTTATGGAGTTACCAAATTTCATCAATTTATTTATGGAAGAAAATTTATTCTTATTACAGACCATAAGCCATTGGTGACCATTTTGGGCTCAAGATCAGGAATCCCCACCTTATCTACTTCAAGATTGCAGCGTTGGGCGCTTATTTTGTCAGCTTATACTTACGATATTAAATTTCGAAGAACTCAAGACCATGGGAATGCAGATCTTCTGTCACGTTTTCCTGTGGGCTGTGAAGAAATTCCAAGATTAAATAATGTCTATGCTTTATCCTATGTGGAAGAATTGCCGATCACGGCAGAGGAAATTGCCACGGAAACTGAAAAAGACGAAGTGCTCTCATTGGCCAAATTTTATACTCAGCAAGGCTGGCCTGAAAAGGTGGCTGATCACCTCAGACCTTATTTTCAAAGGAAACTTGAGCTAACTGTAGATGGGGAGTGTTTGGTTTGGGGAATGAGAGTTGTCATTCCACCATCTCTCAGAATAAAAATGTTGAACTGTCTTCATGAGACTCATTCCGGTATGAACAAAATGAAGGCTGTAGCAAGATCACATTTTTGGTGGCCAAATCTAGATACCCAAATCGAGTTTTTGGTAAATAAGTGCAGAAGCTGTCAGCAATCCCAGGATGGGCCAAATAAAGGAAAATGGCAACCCTGGAAATGGTCAACCAGACCTTGGCAAAGAATTCACATTGATTTTGCAAATAAGGAAAACATTAATTTATTAATAGTAGTAGATAGTCTTTCAAAGTGGATCGAAGCCATCCCAATGAGAGAGACCACCACACGCAAAACCATTGAGCAACTACGGCGACTTTTTTCTTCCTATGGTCTACCGGAGGAACTTGTATCTGATAATGGACCTCAGTTTACTGGTAGTGAAATGAAAGGTTTTCTGGAAGGAAATGGAATTAAACAAACATTGATCCCGGCGTACCACCCGCAAAGTAATGGCTTGGCTGAAAGAGCGGTTAGAACAATTAAGACTGCCCTGGATAAAAATAAAAGGAAAATTGGGGATACCATTCAAGACACCTTATCAAAAGTTCTTCTGGCATATCGAAGCACCCCGCATGTGACAACGGGAAAGACTCCATCAGAGCTCTTTATTGGGCGTGCGCTTCGAACCAGAGTATCGTTGATACATCCCAGCTTGGCATCTAGAGTTAGGGACCAGCAAGCCAGGCAAATGAAGTATGATCGGCGAACCCATTTGGAAGAATTCCAGATAGATGATTTGGTGTGGTGTAAAAACTTTAGAGGTGGTGATAAATGGATCCCAGGAAAAATTGTGGGCAAGAAGGGAACTAGAGTCTACACCATTTTGATCCACGGACAGGTAAAGGCCTATCACAGGGATCAAATTAGAAAAAGGTGGAGGAATGGTGAGGAAGATGAGAGTGGAGATGGAGAGCATCAACCCGAGCACTCAAGAGGAGCAGGTCCCAGTGCCATAATCTCGGAGGTTGTACGAGACAGAGGTTATATGGAGTCGCTGTCGCCAGGACTAACTAGCCAGCGGTCGGATCAAGATTCAGAGGTTCAGAGTGATACAGACGATGGAAAGTCATTGGAGCCTCTTCGCTCGCTGGACCCCGAGGCCTTGAAAGAGGAGGGTCCTGTCCTGAGGCGGAACCCACCTCGAGCGAGGAGACCGCCTGTGAGATTTCGTGTTTGAAGAGAGAAGATGGTGATATATAGCTAGCAATAAATATGTATATATATATGTTTCTATGAAAATGTTAATCTGCAAGACGCAGGTTATCATCATCCCTTTTTGATTTGTTTTTGTCACTTTTTGGCGTTCCGAAAATAAACAATAAAAGGCTGTATCAGACTTTACTAAGACAATAAAGATTTGCTAAAAATAAATGTGTACGAAGATTAGCTGCTGAGCAGGACGAAGCGCGGTGTCCAAAGCCACAGCATCTGAAACACTGCTTCAATGAGTGGCTGCACTCGTACCTTTGCACTCGTATCCCAGCTACGGGAATGCGACCATGTTGTCCCAGTATCTCAGCAACTCTGCATTGCGTTCCTGGAGCGATGAACAACCTTGATTGCTTGTTTGCCTGGAAGTGTTTGTACTGAGTGGTTGGAGCCGGTGCTGTCTAAAATTTTCTCATCTTGGACATCTTTATCAACCATAAACAGGCAGAATCTTGGGAGGATCTTATGACGTTCATGTGTTAAGTCGTATTTGTACATGTCAAAATACGTTGTATTGGTAACTAATTGATAAACTAGACTCACCAAAACTCGCCACGGCAAACATACAAATAAAAAATACAATATACGATTAATGTAAACACCTAAATGTTAGCACACTTTCAAGTTTGGAAATTATTTAGTATATCAAATCCTTCTATGTAGAGTTCGACCTCCGTATTATAACATGGTACCAAGAATAAACCTCAAAGTGGGTTAACAAATACATTTTCTTAATGCCACAATATTATTGGGTTAATTTCTATAATGATAAAGTGTATAATAATTACCTTTACGAATTTGTGAATAACAGATACACTTCATTCCAAAATACTTTGTGGGAATTTACAAACATGTTGGACCTTTAGATATCTGACCAAAGTGGAAAACACATCAAATATGATATATTCAAACACAGAATTTGATTCCCAATGGGGTGTGTATATTCAACACATATATTCATACCATTGTATGTCTATTCTGGTATAAAACACAAAAGAAAATACAAATTGATAAATGAAATCATACCAAATTTTATTATAACTAAAACTCTCTATATTTTGGCATAAAAAGGGGGGGGTTATATGCAAGATAAAAGGTACTTTCCTAGTAGACGTTTCTTTACTTCTAATTCCCTTGAAATATAAAAAGAAAATCTTCTATTTGCTATATATACTATATAGTAGAGATGCAGCCAAAAAAAAATAACCTATTAAAAACTATATGTCTTCTATCCTATAAACGAGCCTTTTGGCCCACACAGGAAAAATTGTTTTATAGGGTATAGTAAACTTACCATTTTTTTTGTCTATTCTTCTACTCACCATCCTAGGCCATTTCCCTCGACTCAATTTTCGACCTCCATTCCCCTTGGCTCTTCGGTTCAAACTGACTAAAAATTTAAAAATCGCGTCCCTCCAAAATTTATCATCTTCTTTTTACAGAGTAAAAAGAAAAGTAATTTAATTTCGCAGAATAAATTCGAAAATAAAAAATAAAAAATTATTCTTTGGAATAAAGTAAATTTATATTAATAATAAAAAATAATAAAATGTATCAGGTCGATACCTTGAGATTTTAATTTAGTAATTTCTTCTTAAAAATTTTATATTGTTATCTTTAAAAAAAAAAAAAAAAATCTAATCTATCTAGAATATATATATATATATATATATATAGTTAATTTTATTCTTTGGAATAAAAAAAAAGATAATTTTAAAATTTCGAAGTGGTAATAAAATTTAGACCTTTCATCTTGCATATAAAGGAAGGGATTGGTTATAAACATATATTACATATGTACATTCTGTACATTCTCCATCTGGGCCTTTCTGCAGCGGGCTTCAGGATATAAGCCCAGAGCCAATCCAAATTCTCCATCTGGACAACAAACACTTCGACGAGACACTGAACATATATGATGTAAAATGTTTATATCATTGTTGGGTTTGTTTTGTGAAAAATGGCCCAACAATTCCTCCCTTGCCAGAGTGAAAAAATGTGTTTTATTCCAATTCGGATCTGTTCATGACATATGATAAATATGATTTTTGGGAATAAAATATATTTTTCTGATATACCAGTACGGGCAATTATTGACACTCAGGCAAAGGGGAAACAAACAAACAGGCGAGGGTACTTAGAACAGGTTATCTTATGGTAGCATTATAGGAAATTTTACCCTACCATTTAATGGGCAATATACACAGCCCTTTTTCACTGCCTGTATTCTGGGGAATTTGGTCTAGCTGTGAAGTGACTCCATACATTCCCTGCTGCAGTCCTTATAGGGGGAAAAATGGGGAAGTGTTCTATGCCCAAGTTCTGTACAAACAGACATTTAGGCAATTCCAGATAAAACATAGTTATATGGGCGCCAAGGAATTGTTGGTGTTAACGTAGATATGTACAATTCCTAAAACATATCTTAAAAAAATTCTTTATTAGCTATAAGTAATGAGGTACATGAGGTAATGTTATAATACGAATGACAAAACAAAAAAATGATTATATAAGGTTATATAAGGCAAAATAAATTAAAGTGGTATATAAGAATAAATAATAATAACAATATGATAAATAACGAGGGGAATGATATATGCCAAAAAAATGAATGGATATGATATATATAGAAAGTAAATGACGTTGATATAGAAGATATACAATGATAAACAAACAAAACAATATATGCTGTGGCTAAAATTTTCATTCAGTACACTTGTCTGAAGATGGTAACAACGCTGTTACAGAAATGTCACACAATAATTTATTTATTTGGATTTGGTCCCGTTATCTTGTGTTTATAATCTATAATCCAAATTGTTTTTTATCTATATACTAGCGGACGTACCCGGCTTCGCCCGGGTTTTACCCGAGTAAAGGTTTGTCTAACGAATCTCTCGATAAAGTGAACATTTTTTCCCCGGTCCCTTGAAAAATACTCGATAAGTTGGATAAAATCAATATTAAATGGTTCCCTCGGTAATTTGAAGTTAAAGGAATAGTATATTGCCTTGGAATTGCTTCATTATTCTTGTATGGATGTACCCAGCTTCGCCCGGGTTTTACCCGAGTAAAGGTTTGTCTAACGAATCTCTCAATAAAGTGAACATTTTTCCCGGTCCCTTGATAAATACTCGATAAGTTGAAAAAAATCAATATTAATTGGTTCCCTGGGTAATTGGAAGTTAAAGGAATAGTATCTTGCCTTGGAATTGTATCATTATTCTTGTCTCAAATAAATTGCCGTGTCATCCTGAATTTTGTCTTTCCTAATTTTCTACATTACAAAATCATCGTATCATCATGATAATATTTAGAGCAGATTGTTGAATTATAACAGATAAATTAGAATATTTATCTTGATTATTTTAAAGCGAAAAGTTATTTCAAAAATTTTATTTGCTAGAAACCTTCCCAGTACTATACTAAATAACTTCCCAAAGTTTCATGGCGTTCCAATGAGTGGTTTGGTCAGGCATAAAGGACAAACAGACACACATACATTCATTTATATATATATATATATATAAATAAATATAATTAGAAAAAAAGAATATACATGGTAAATGGTATATTACTGAATAAATAATATATCAGAAGAATAAATATGCACTGATGGTCATGGGTATTTACGAGTATTTTAGAATATACATACACTAATTAAAAGTTTGCTCTCACTAATTTGTCACTGGGAGTGTGTGTCTGGCGTGTTCTCCGCCTCTCTCAACCATGATGTTAGTCAAATAGAAAAATAAATCCTAGTAATCAATGATTCTCTAAATCAGATTATTCCAAATTTACCTTATTTACCTTCTCTATGTTTTTAGTTGATCACTGTTGTCAACCACTATTATCCCATTGTTCAATTTATCTATATAATGTGTACTTATATATTTAAACCAATAAAATTCACTTTAATAAATATATATTGTTATCCTCCAAGGGGATAAATGCTGATGACTAACAACCTGTCTTACTTCTACCTTATGATATATCTTCTCACACTTTGACTTCTTAATATCTCTTAAGTATTTCGATCTTTTGTCTAAAAAGAACTTACTGCTCTTGGCTACTACTCAGCCAAAAAAAAATTGATATTCAATCTCCCCTTAAATTCCCTCCTTCTTCAAGTCTGGAGTACTGGCCTGTTCTGGCAATCTGCTGTGAAGTTCGTTTTTGTTGTTCTACTAATTTAAATTTTATCTTATTATAGAATGAGTCACTCTCATTAAAAAAATTTACTTACTAATTGGTATTTAGACATGAACTCATTCTAACTAAACGTATGGCAGACAATAGTCTTTACTAGGTGATTACCTTTGCTAGCCTGGGGCGATAAAAACACAAAGAATCTGGACAGTCCATCTGTCACCTTGTTATCTGGTACCTAAATTCGTAGACGGAATCGCCTCGTCTAATCGTAACTTGCCTCTTATTTGGTCGCATTGTTAACTTTCATTAGAAACCCCCTTTGGACTTTGACTTAGAAACAAGGAATTATAGGGCATCCAATTTACCCACCGCATGTTCCAAGTTTGTCCATAGAGGATTGGTTCCAAGCTGCGCAATATATAGAAGGGAATCTATCGTGCCAATTTCTCCCAACCTCCCGTCTGAATCACCCTCATCCCATCCACGCTTAAAGCGTCGAAAACTACGATGTCAGATCGGTTACCCGTGGTTTGTCGTTATGCCCCTGGCTTTACGACATTGATAACTAAATCGCCCACCTAGCACAAAGTTCACCTGATACCTCTCCGTTCCCTCTCATGAGGAGAAGATTTGTAAGTTTTTTGGTCTGACCGTGACCTCCCACAATCTCCTAGTCTGAGGTTCGAGACATGGTCATTATCTACGACCCTTAGAATTCAAGTTGATTATAATGAAATAAAGTAATTACTTACACAAAAAAATAAAAAATATATACTTATACTCCTTCACAAGGAGGACTAACAAAAAGGAGCGGATATCTTCCTATTAATAGAGTTGTAAGTCCTGTGAGGCTATCGATCCTAACATATAGAGAAATCAAAATTAAAAAAAATTGAACCTATTAAATTCCCTAACACTATTCTAATGTACCTTTGGTCTAACACTATAAGAGTTTTTAACTTTGACAACAATCATTAGTCATTCCATTCATACATATCACATTCACAGACTGCATACATACTATAGTTAAAAATTGTTACAAATGCCAAAGTACCATAACAGTCAATGGTAATATTTACCCTAACAATTACTAATCTCCAGGACTAAATGTGAAATCAAATAAAATTAACAAATTTAAACAAATTGGGGACTAATGCCCTAGTTTACTCAAAAGAAATGCCTCATACAAACTCTATATATATTTATACTTAACAAATTAATAAAATTGATTGTCAACAATCAAATCTGAAATCTAACCTATCATAAAAATTGTGCATCTAACGGTTTGAAATTCTTCTTGTCTTGACACTTGGTGACTAAACAAAATGAATCATCAAAACTAGCACTCAAATTGGAGCAAATTGAACTTCAAGCATTTACCTCATTGCCCTTAAGGATAAATCCCCAAATGTTTGCCGACCTTACTTCCTGTTCAAGGTTATTGGCGTCTTCTTTTCTCTGCTCTTCAGCTAAACTCCCTCCCGATACTGGAATCATAGGGCTTTTAATACCCAACCATTTTGCAGTTTAACAACAGAGATCACTTGTTACCCTACTTATCAACTCTTAGATCACAACTGCCCTACACACTCTTATTAGAAATTCTCCTTGGACTGCACTCTGGACACAAGGGATTATAGGGTGTCAATATACCTAACGCATGATCCGAGCCTGCCCATAGGGAATTGGTTACAAGCACAGCAGTTATCTAGTGCATCTAAGTTCCCTTACCTATATTTAAAGTTGAACCAGAGTTCAGATATTATTTACCTCAAATAAAAATAAAATAAAATGAACTGTTGAACTCACTTCAATCTTAAATCACATTCTGACACTAATACAGAATTGCAGCTTAAAAAAAAAAGAAAACTGAAAACTCTTTAAAATCACATTCTAACACTGAAACAAAATATAGCTAAAAAAAAAAAAGAAAACTGAAACTCTTTAAAATCACATTCTGACACTAAAACAAGGTTGTAACTAAAAAAAGAAACTGAAAATTCTTTAAAGGAAAAATTCTGGATTCTCAAAAAGGAGATTACATATTTGTTATTTAATATAACCTTACATAATAATTAAATATGGACTTATACATATAAATTAGTGCATACAGTTACTGAACTTTAGACAAATCAGCCTATACAAACTCTCAGTGCATATTTTGTGTTATTTACAAATATTGGCCTTTAGGCTAAAACAAATTATCTTTTAACACTACATGATGAAGAGTCAAAATTGTTCTATCAAGGCAATAGTAGAGTCAACAACTACTCTTTAAACATTAATTACACCTTCCTTTATCATCTTCCTACTGTCTTTCTGTCAACCTTTACCTTCTATTTATAATCTTCTTATCAACTTTCCATCAATTCTTTCTATCGATTTCCACCTCTCCTTTCATCTCCTTTCATCACTTTTTCATCATTCTTCATCTCTCTTCATCTCTTTTCATCACTTTCAACATCTTTCAACACCTTTCTACACCTTTTATCTCCTTTTATCTCCTTTTTATTCTTTTCTATCATCTCCATTCTTCGCTTTCAACACCTCTTTAACACCTTTTCACTCTCTTCAACACTTTAACATCTTTCAACACCTTTCTTGCATCTCCACCTTTTTTGTTGTCTTGTCTTAAACTTGAAAAAAAGACAATACAAGGTCCCGATGGCTTAACTTGAACTAAAAGCTCCTAGCTTTACAGTAATGCTGGAAAACTGACTTGAAAATTATTAATTGATAAATCAATACCTTTTGTTGCAGGGATCAGTAGAATTGAGTCACAACGCTTGATGGCGAGGCCTAAATTAGAAAACAGTGATGAATAATTTAATACTTATTGAAAGAAATATTTATTTAAAAATCACACAAATTAATATTAATACAAATATTATTCAAAACAAATATTAAAATTTATGAGAGATTGTTCTTTTTCAGGCCTGTCAAAACCAAACGTTGGCGTCGAAACAGCTTTTGTTTACCGGAATTGCGGGGGTAATCCTTTTCTGCTCGCGCATGCGCGGGGGGGGGGGGGGGGGGGGGGGGCAGCGGGTGTAGTGTTGCCAGGCTCGGTTGGCCCAAAAGTACCTATTTTCGCGTCACTCTCCCACCTTGACCTTTTGAACTTTGCTATAAGGTCAATATTAATAAAAAAAAAACAAAGAAGGAATTATCTCAAATCTAAGAGAATGTTTTATGATTAAATTTTCTCTCAAACTTCACTTAAACCTAATCAGTAACTTGACTTTTCTTCCAGAACACGTGTAAACTTTTCCTACTTTTACTAAAGTAGTTTTCTCTTGCACTGACCCGGACTCCACACCGGATGTTTTCTCCCTGACGATCTTATCCTCCGCTGGCTTAAGCTCCCCGTCTCCTTGCTCTACGTCCTCAGATGGTACTTCAAGTGGGAACAATCGTTGAACTGCACGCTTCATGAATCCAGACTTAGTCTTAACTTCCACAAGTCTTCTCACATTGTCAGTTCCAGGAAACACCTTCGTAATCTTTCCCATAGGCCAGTTTATTTGCTTCCTGTTTTCAACCTCCACAAGGACGATATCTCCAACTTTTAACTGTCGTTGTTTCTTGCGATTGTCGTGATGCACCAACAATCCTAGGTACTCGCTTCTGAACCTCTTACGGAATTCCTTCAGGCGTCGTTTGCGTTTCTCATAGCTCTTCCCAAAGTTGCACCTGAATTCATTTAGATCAATCTCTCCTTCAGTTCTTGGTTCTCGAAGGAACATCTCTGGGGTTAATGGCACAAGGTCATCATTGTCCTCAGCAATGTAGGTGAGTGGTCGCGCGTTGATAACTCGTTCACAGTTTTCGAGGATCGTCACCATTTCTTCGTAGTTGACAACACGTTTTTCCAGCAATCTTCGAAGCAGCTTTTTGGTGAGTCCAACAATTCTCTCGATCCAACCTCCCCACCACGGTGCTGCCGGGGGATTGAGCTTCCATTTCACTCCAAAATTAACTCGATAAAGCTCGTTCCGAAGTCCAACTAGATTCGTCCCATTATCTGAGTAGATGACTGCAGGGCAACCTCGTCTTGCTACGAACCTCTCTACTGCTCCCACCAATGCTTCCGTCGATAAGGAAGTCACCAGTTCGAGGTGGACCGCACGGTATATGCCACAGGTGAAGATGACGAACCAAACCTTCTGTCCATCTTCCAGATATAAAGGTCCTCCGAGGTCAATTCCTGTCACCTCAAAAACCACAACATCTCGTACGCGATGTTGAGGCAACGATGCTTCTGGTACGTCGACTCGCTTGGTTTCAAATCGTCGACAGCGAGGACATTTATGAATTACATGACGAACTAGTTGTCGAGCTTTTGGAATCCAGAACTTCTCTCTTAGTACTGATCGCAGCGTCTGGGCTCCACAGTGGTACAATTTCTCGTGGACTGATTTCACAATTAGCTATGTGACCGGATGATTCGTTGGGATCAAAATTGGCAATCGGAACAGTTCATCGTCATTTCGATTCACTATCCTCGTTTTCACTCTCCATAATCCTTCTTTATCTTGGAACGCGTGTAGCTGCTTCATCTTGGGATCTTCCTCACCGATCGATTCACTCTGTATTATCTTAACTAGGGACTTTTCAGCACTGTCTAGCTCCTCTTGTGAGATGATATCTCCTTTGTATTCAGAGGGCTTGAAACGTAGCATCCACGCGATTACTCTCAGTATTTGTGTTAGAGTCACTTCACGTTTTCCCTCATATAGATTCAGATACCATGGATTCTCCTCGGGCTTTTTGGCTACAAATCCAGCCACCACAGTCTTCCTCCTCTCTTCTTCAATGGCTTCCAGATCATACTGTACTTTTGATACTGGCCAGTCTTCTTTCTTCTCCTGAAGCCATTTTGGTCCCTCCCACCATCCGGATTTTGTAAATTTCGATGGGGATTCACCACGGGATGGGAGATCCGCTGGATTGTGTTCCCCTGCGACATGGTTCCAATATTCACTCTTCGTAAGTGTTGTGATCTCCTTGACACGGTTGGAAACGAAACTGTTAACGTGAAGTGAAGTCACGATCAGGCATGAATCTTCCATGTCTTTCCCTATTGCTGGTCCTATTACTGTCCACCCCAACTTGGTTTCTGTTGCCACAACTCCATTTTGCAATATTTTCATTCTGCCTGTCAGAATGCTGCTGAGCAAGTCCGAACCAATTAACATGTGGATCGGTCTCTCTTCGCCTTGGTATATGTCAGTCAAGTTGATCCCTCGAGCTTTTAACTCATTGAGTATAGTATGATCCTGTACTTGACTGATGTGTCCGCAAATTACTTCCTGATCCAAGAATTTGAGATCATCCATGTATTCATTGTTGAGGCTGGAAACGTTTACTTTGTACACATTGTGCTTCTATTGACGAATTTTTCCGCCTCCAAACAGATTGTGGGTAAGTGTAACTTGCTGCATTCTCTTTAGGCCCAGTGCGTCCACCATTCTCTTTGAAATATAGGACCGCTGGGATCCACAGTCAAGCAACACTCGAACATAATGCTTCCCCTTTGGTCCGCTTATCTTGACTATCAGAGTTTGTAGATAGACTCCTTCCACGGTAGCGTTGTTTAAAGTTGTTGACGTGAATTGATTGGCGGTCTCTTGCTTTGTTGCAGGACTTTCCCCTGAAACCTTTAGTTCCGCTTTTTGGAGATGAGAAGTCTTCTGGGCTTCCAAAGTAGGACACATAATGGGGTAATGCCTCCCTCCGCAGACAGGATAACGTGGCTTAATCCGGCATTTCTTGAATCCGTGGCCAGGAAGCAGGCACCAAAAACAAACATTCTTCCCTTTAGCCTTATCTTTCTTCTCTGGTAGATGCATCCGCTGTCCACTGTAGCATTCTTGACTCGGGTGACCATTCCCACAAAAGATGCAGTTGTTTCGCATCTGAGTGGTGTTGGCGAGGTCAGTAGCCGTCGGCATTTTACTTCCAGTATTCTTCTTAGAAAGAGATTTTCTGTTTGATCGATCATCCTTCGCATCTTGATTGTTGTCGATCTTGAACGCTGCTTTGGCCATATTCACTCGACTCTCGCCCTTCACTTCTGTCTTCAAAAACGTCATGAGTTGTGTCAACTTATCCTGTACTCCTCTTCCGCTCACCGTATATTGACTTCGTTCCCATACTCTAAGGGTGTCCTCTGGTAGCGCTGATTCGACAAGTGGGTACAGCATAGCCGCAAACTTGTCATGAGCGACGCCCAATGTTTATAATGCTCGCAGTTGTGTCTCCAGTCTATCGTAAAGCTTCACTACAGACATCTTACCTTCGGCTCTCACATTCTGAAGCACATTCTGAAGCAGGTCACGTACATAAATCTCAGCAAGCATTTCATCCTCTCCAAAACGTGATTTGATATACTCGATGACTTTAGGGTAGTTGTCGGCACTCGGTGGAAAACTTTCGACTGCTTCTCTTACCTCTGAGTTCTCGGCGGTGGCTTGAAAGAAATACTGAAACTTAGTTTCTGGAGGCATCTGTGGATCCCGGTCAATCGTGCTGAACTGACTCCAGAATGTAATCCATTCTCTTGGTTCTCCCCCAAACTTCTTGAACTCCAGCTTCGGTAGTTGATAGTTCATTGCTGCTGTGCCGCTGATTGTACTAACGTCATCCTTTTCCGCAAGAGCCTCGTAATCAGTCATAATGTTACTGAAATTATCTTCGTACTCACAAACGGATTCGTACTCAGCAGTGAAAATGTCTTCAGACGCTGATTCTCGTAGCAGAGCTTCTTCCATCCTCATGTTCAATATTGAAAGCTTTTCATGGTGGGTCTGGAATCGGCGGAGGATTTTCTCTACATCTGCTTTCTTTACTTCATTCTTCTTGATCTCTGTTTCGAGCTCATTGAACGTCTTGGTGAACCTTGCACGCACTGGCGTCCTAAGCTTTTTCAGTTCAGCACTACTAACTGGTTGGTCATCCATTCTGAGAAGTAATCACTGGTTCACAGTTGCACCTTTGTGTAATCAGTAATTCTTCAATTTGTATCCTGTCGACTGCGCCGAAATGTTGTCTTGTCTTAAACTTGAAAAAAAGACAATACAAGGTCCCGATGGCTTAACCTGAACTAAAAGCTCCTAGCTTTACAGTAATGCTGGAAAACTGACTTATAAATTATAAATTGATAAATCAATACCTTTTGTTGCAGGGATCAGTAGAATTGAGTCACAACGCTTGATGGCGAGGCCTAAATTAGAAAACAGTGATGAATAATTTAATACTTATTGAAAGAAATATTTATTTAAAAATCACACAAATTATTATTAATACAAATATTATTCAAAACAATTATTAAAATTTATGAGAGATAGTTCTTTTTCAGGCCTGTCAAAACCAAACGTTGGCGTCGAAACAGCTTTTGTTTACCGGAATTGCGGGGGTAATCCTTTTCTGCTCGCGCATGCGCGGGGGGGGGGGGGGGGAGCAGCGGGTGTAGTGTTGCCAGGCTCGGTTGGCCCAAAAGTACCTATTTTCGTGTCATTTTTAATCTTTTTCTATCATTTCTTTCTTTCTTTTCATCTCCTTACATCTCTTTCTTTGTTTCCCATCGCTTTCAACTCCTTTCAACACCTTTTCATAACTTTTTAACACTTCAACACCTTTCAACATCTTTAAACACCTTTTTATTATCTTTCAACACCTTTTCATATCTCTCATCCTTTTTATCGCTTTCAACACCTCTTCATCATCTTTCAACACCTTTCTCGCATCTCTCTTCCATCGCTTTCAACACCTTTCAACACTCTTTTATACTTTTCAACACTTACTTTCATTTCTTTCATCACTATCCATCGCTTTCTCCACATTTTATCATCCTTTTCTTTCTTTTCAATTCATCTCAATTCATCGCTTTAACACCTTTTAATGACTTTTTAACACTTCAACACCTTTCAACATCTTTCAACACCTTTTCATCCCTCTGGAGTTTCCTCGAAACCCGTCATCGGGAACGAATCCCGATATTACACTAGTCCACTTTGATATCTCAGGAGTCCTTTCTGGGAATCTACTCCTCCCCTGCCACTTCTTATCAAAGCTAACGACCTACCCTCCTATTTGAAAGGAGGAAATTTCCTCTTATTCTGTCTCCCCCTGACCTTCCCCCTTTTAGGGGATAAGCTTGTCTCGACGGCCTTAGAAATCCTGTCTAGTTGGTCAGTAAACACTTTACTGTTGTCATTGGGAATTTGACAAGTCAATCTTCTTTAGTACTGCCTCCCACCAAACGAGATAGGGCAACTTTATTATGGTAAAACAGAGATATATATGTACAAAAGTCGGTTGTCTTACAACTTCGCTGAACAATATTCCCTCCAAGAATTTACGCAAGCTTTTTACATAATTGTAGGTTCTAGATGCTAACTATAACTTGGTATAATCTTATAAATATTGTACGCTGGTTGAATCAGACTATGCAATTCCTCTCGTTACAAAAAAAAGAATAAATTCTTAACATTGTTGACAACTCTTAACTCACAGGATAGTAGCTCGTAGGACTAAGTCGCTTGTCTAAGACATATTCATGCGGGTGAATGAAGCCCTTCTAGTAGGTCATAAGTGTCCATCTGGGAACAGTTGATCTAGATAAATTTTTATTGTCTTTATTGTCATGCGTATTTACGTTATGCAACAGGAGATGTCGCTCCAAAGGACCTTAACATTAGGGTTAAAACTCGTTGCTCCTTTCAGAATGAATTGGTTGTCAAAACATTGATGTGGAAGGAATCGTATATTTGACCAGTGTATATTGTTGAACTTAAACTATGTCGTCATTCTCTTATCGCCACCCAGATACTTTGGGGTGTCTCTTGGTTGTTACACGCGAATCCCGTCCGGTATTCAATAAGTTCCAATGGTGATCTTTGTCACGTCTAGGAGGCCATCCATTATGCGACCAAATCAACTTTCTCCCGACTTATAATACCGTTCT